>CAJNDS010002206.1:106725-224225 GCA_905221605.1 Symbiodinium natans | reverse complement strand
AGCTGTCTTAGCAGTGCGCGTGCTGTTGAAGCTAGGTTACAAAGTGCGAGCGCTCAGAACCGATTCGCCAATATCCCGTGACGTTTGGGGCGAAGACGTGAAGAGGTGAAGACCTGACTTTCCGACGCGAAGGTGTGAAGACGTGAAGACGTGAATTTCCGCGCGAAGGCGCGAACACACGAACAGCGTCAACGGCTTCAACGGGTTCACAACGTCAATGGCGCGATCGGTGTCAGTGGCGTCAACGGCGTCAACAGCGACAACGGCGCATCAATGGCCGGCGTCAACGGCGTCACCCAAACTTACGGCGTCAACGGCGTCACCCAAACTCACGGCATCAATGGTGTCAACGGTGTCAGCGGAGGCTGCTGCTTTACAGCTTCGCGGCGTCAACGTGCTCTCTGCGGACGTCGCTGTCAATGTCGGAAATCCGTTCATATATATGTTCATATCAAAAGCTGCCTGCACGAAGGCCTTCGCCCAGCACGATCATTTCGTGATTGACCTTCGCATCGACAAGGCTGGGAGGCTGAAATATCTGAACGCATGACTCTTCTTGCATTGCGGCGACAGGTGGATGAAGCCCTGCAGAGCCTCGTGAGTTGCCTTTTTGGTGCAGTCGGAGGCTCAGTGATCTGACAGCTCCGCCGACATTATAGACCAAACTGCGCCGGCTCTCTCTGCAGATAAGTTGAGAGCGCCTCCTTTGCTTTTTGCATGTCCTATGTTACAGACGCGCGACGCGCGACGCGTCTCTGCAGAGGTTTGGACCAATGTGCACGTGGATCCTCGGCTTGCTGGGTTTAGACTCTGGGAGCTCTCACCCCCGGAGGCTTGTTCCATTCTTTGTCAGGGTCCTTGGCCCCACTGGTGTGGTAAGCTTGTGTATTGACCAGACCAAACTATGGCTGCGAAAGTGCGGCGAGTCAGAGGTGGTTTTCGGTGTCGTTCCATCGCCTCATGCTTGCGTGGCAAGGAGAACGTCATAAAAGCCAAAGGCCTGGAAAGGTTCAACCAGGCCATGCCTTTGGCGTGCGGGTGTGAAAGCTTTGAGAGGCGAGTCTAGTGCACCTGCGCCCAGTCTGAATGGATGAAGCTGTGCATGCTAGTGGCCGTCCTGGTTTCAGGCTCTTCAAGAGAGGATGACGTTCTTTGGCTTCAGACTGGGCAAGTCAGCCGGACCAGACATGTTCGGCATTGGGACACAACATTCGGCAGGTTCGGGGCACTGTGTGGGCTAGCACATGGGCTGCCATCCTCGTGTTGTTTGGCAATCGTGGTGACCATAAGGACATTGGAGCACCACTTGAAGGATCGTTCGCGTCAGCTCTCCAACTGTCGGTGCCCCGCATGCAGATTGTGATTCCGTGTGTCCGTCATGAACCCGAAATTTCGGCCCTGTGGTGCTGGCATGTGAGATGTTTTTGTGTCACCTTAATCGAAACTGTCTGTGTCTGTGTTCCAAACGCAATGCTCATTGCGTGGAGAAGCCCTTCGCTTGGCCTCTGTGAAGGTATGCCTACTTCCTTGAAATTACGCATCTTCGTAGCTTGGATGAATGTCGAAGCATTGTGCGGGTTGTTTTCCTGGACCTTGCTTACGCTATGTCTTGCTGCCACTATCCATGCCGAGGCAACCAGCTCTACATTAAGCATCAAGAGGGTGATGAGGATTTCGAGCCAGTCGAGGCATACTTCTTTGATCCCACAGAGTATCTTGAGGAGGAGACAGGGGTGACAGCCAAACCAGACATCAAGATCGTTGAGAGCGAGTATAGCGGTTCTTGCATGACACGACATTTTTGGAAACAGGATGAGGTTCAAACTTGAGCGAGGTAATTGGAGTTTCGGGTATGTTCCTTGTAAGAGTGAGTTGGAGTCAGCTTGTATCGGTCTGCGGGAGGTTGTGGGAGCGGCGAGTGTGGCAAGCGGTTTTATGTCTTCCCGCCATAATCACAAGTTTCCCGGGACTCTTCTGCGAACCCAGTTTGTTGGGGTCACCCGCTTTGGGGGGAATTTTTTGGGATTAGGGGGCAGCTGCAGTCTGAGGCGCACCCGCCCGGAAAATCCAGAAAGCTAAGCCTGGCCAGCTCTATCAAAAACCTTTTTGGGCTTCATTACGAAGTGAGGCCCCAAACAAGTTCCGTGATAGGTAGCCCGCGGGCCAGCCCAATTGGCTTTAGTAGGTTTGTCTGGGGCGCGCGCTGTAATTGCAAGCTTTTTTTGGTGGGAATCTTTGTGACTTGGTCAGCTGCAGTCTGAGGCCCCTTTGCCCTCTGCTGGTTGAAAAAAAAGCTCAGGTATGTACAGAGCTCTCTCTCAAGGTGAGCAAAGGCCTCAGGCTCTAAGGCCCTTGGCTTCAGCCCAGCCGCCGTGGCTTCAGCCCAGAAAAGCTACGGACAGCTTCAGGCCTTTTGGCCGTGAAGGTTTCAGGGCTTAAGGGTTCTGGGTTCAGCCCAGGTTCTCTCCCTCTAAGTTTGTTGGGGGGCTCCCGCAAACATTTCTTTATAGAGAGTCCCGGATTTATTTGCGGGGGGGGGGGGGGCCTACAATGCTAGGTAGAATATTAAAGGGCCTGAGAAGCCGGAGGAGTTGCGGCAGCAACTGAATGACAAGATCACTTTGTCTGCTCTTCGGTGGCAAGAGTGTCCCAGCAACCAATCGCGCCACCACTCAGCCAAGTGTCTTGCTAGCCGCAACGTGGCTTCTTGTCCTGTTGCCCGGATCAAGACAAATCATCCGTTGCAGAATTGAGACTGTGCGGAGCAGGTGAAAGTCTACCAGGACAAGCTCACGCTCTGTGGCTGGTCGGCATTTGGATACTCTCTTTTCTTTGGTCAGGCTGAGGAAAATAGCTGCGGCGCGTGTAAGCGACCAAAGGTTGGAGAAGCGAGTTTGGGGGGTTCCCAGTCCCAACTCCTCCCAAGTTTCCATTGACACTCTACCCGTTCTCATTCCCATTCCTTTCATTCTCATTCCGTCCTCATGCCATTTTCGACCTCTGTCCTTTTCCACCCAGCGCCACTAGAAGGGACCATGCCCGAAACTCAGTCAAAGGACCGAGCCATTGAGCCTTGCCAGACGTGCTGACATGTGCTCACGGCCAAGCAGTTCATGACAAACATGAACGCAACATACGTCGGAAAGCCCAATGAGAGCCACAAGCCAGCCTTGAAGCTGCAGGCCAGAGGCGGATAGCAGACCTGGAGCTGCAGCTAGAGACTGCTGAGGCCGCTGAACTCTCACGTGACGTGCTTGGGTATTTCTTTCAAAGGGTTTTGTTTGCTCCAAGCCAACCTTGCAGTGGCAACACTACGTTAAGTCCGGGCTAGATCCATGCTCCGGTGACTGGTGACTGATGTCGTGGCTGTCAGGGTCAGGCGTCTTGCTCACGTTTATTCTGGGCCATCGTGGGCCATCCGTTCAAAAGCCAGGCCCTGAGCCGTAGCCGAGATGATGACAACGTGCGGCCTGGCTCGATCATATTCGGCTGAGTTGCCAGGCAGTTAGCATTCTATTGTCCAGCACTCTCGAAGAGCATGCTTGCGACTGGGAGCAGCATGTAGTTCCAGGCAGGGCTTGTGGCCTGCTCGAAGATTTAGCTGCCAGGGACAACTACATTCGATTTGCGTGCAGCAAACACGGATCCCACAACGTGATCGACTCCCTAGCCCAGTTGGCGGACAAGGACCCGCATACCCGAACAGGCATGCTGCTTCGGGTTCCACAGTTCAGCTTGAAGGTTCTGTATTCTGGCTACCAGTTGTCGCGGGGTCAAGTCACGTTGTAGAACTGGATCTTGAGCTGTGTGCGAAGCATTGAGTGTTTGTGCCGCCGTGGAGGAAATGATTGAGTGGGCCAAGACCGTGGTGAAACCGCAGTCAGATGACCACAATCCTGCACCCTGGCTTCAGCCACTGCTTCAGCCTCCCCAAAGTTGCTCGAGCTTTTTGAAGAACACTCTTGTGCTCAGGAGGAGGCATCGGTGCATCACCAAGCGTCTGGCAAGAACACGGAAGCCCTGCGGCAAGCACTCATGCAGGCCAAGTTGAGGGATGCTGTTCGCCCAGGATCCTTTGACTTCCGTTTTGGGCTGCCTCTAATGCGGGGCTCTAACCTTGAGCAGTTTGTGCTTTGAGCAGTGCTGACGTGAGTGGGTGCGTATCCGCACCGCCAGCTCCGCTTCAAAAGTTTGTCAAAACCATGCCACCTCTCTGAAGAGAAGACCAACCAGCTTTTGCCTTGCCCGTTGGACATCATTGGCTCCGTTCTTGTCCATTCCAATTGTTAGTTCCGAAAACTCGACGGGACTTGGGAGGCTGGCGCAGAGCTCGAGGAAGAGCGGGCGCTACGGCAGCGGCCCTCGAATTGAGAAACACTGTAAGGGCACAGGAGCTGGGGAGAGCCGGTCTCAAGACAGTGCAGTTCGTAACAGTTCGCAGTTCTTGTATGTTTTCCCAGAGCATGGCGAGACATTCCATGCTTCTGGAAGTTGTCGTGCTTGAGGCTTTTCAGAGCTCAACGCTCAATACCTGAGTGCTTGCCAACATGAGCTCTGGGTTCTGGAGAATGATAGGAGCTGCAAGTGGAGTCATTTGCACATGCACCTGTCTCTGGCCATAAGATCGTGGATGCCGGGGCGGGGGGGGGGGAGGTGGTGGTGTCAATATTAATTGTTTCAAGAGAACCTGGGCTTTTGGGAGGGGGGGTTCAAGATTGAACGATTCGCAGGAAGGTGCTTCTTTTTTGAAGGGGGAGAGTCAATATTGATTCCTTCAAGAGAACCTTGCCTTTTTTGGGCCTTTGGGAGAGGGGGGGGGATCAATTTTGAACAAGAGCAGCATCAGCATCGTGTGCGGCCGTCTCCAGCCTGCCAGCCCAGGCAGAAGGCGGAGCAGGAAGTTGCCACACTGCAACGAGAGGCCGTTGGGGAGATGAGCACAGAGTATGTACCTTAGGTAGCCTTGAAGGCCTTTATTCCAAAAGCCCTAAAGGCGCAAGAAACAGGTGCAGGACCTCCCGCCCTAACAGGTGCAGGACCTCCGAGATTCTCTGGAGGCCCAGCTTCGGCGGAGTCGCTTGGATTGAATGAACGGGGGGGGGGGGGGGGGGGGGGCAATGGAGCATACCCTTGGGTTCTTGGTGGAAAAAAGGAATTGTGCGGTTCAAAGGCGACACTGGAGTTTGGGGTCAGTGCCCCGCATGCTTGCTGTGGAATGAGGTGACTCGCTGGCAGATGATGTGCGGTCGAGCTCCAAACCGACTATGCGTGCTGCAACTTGGCGGCTCATGGCAGCCTCCTGTTTACTTGGATTTGGTGGCTCGGCCAACCGGTCTTGGCCCATGAACACTTGAGCACTCTGTGCAAAGGAGCAGCAGGTCTCAATACACACCTGCTTGTGAGAACTGCAAGAATTGGCCAGCGATTTAACCCCGGAAGCTGGGTATGGTTTCGTATTGTTGGCTGAAGGTTGGAAGGCCACATCCGCCGATGTGATTTAGCCGGTCTTGCGTCGTCAGGCGAAGAGCCGTGTTTTTGACGATGCGGAGGAAATGGATGAGCTGCGAAAGCAGGTTCCCACATGATGTGCTCTTTTGCTCTGCCACAGTTCGAAGGACGCATTACAAACAGCCTGAGCCGAGGTTGCAAAGCTGAAGCTTCAACTGGAGAAAGAGCACCAGGGCCGCAGATGGCCACGTCGAATGAATGCACATAATATATATGTATATATATGTATATATATATATATATACAATTTAGACATAGTATCCATTAGAATAACATATCATATCATATAACATGTCCGGCCCACGGCATAGATGCAGGCGCGCACGAGCGGCGGAACCACCTGTGGAGGAGGGGAGCTCAGTCGTTTAGAGGAACATTTGCAGTGAAAGGGCGCTGTGCAAAAGTATGTCTTCGTGACGATTTCGAAGAAAGGCAACACCAAACATTCAACGGCCCTTGCATCTGAGCGAATGCGGTTCGAGGCCAAAGCCAAGCTCGATGACTATGCTTCTCGGCTCCACTCGGCTTTTCGCGGCCCTTCTCGGCTGTGGATGGCAAAGCATGTCAATGCCTGTATGTCGAAGCCATTCAACGAGTCCTGATTTAGGCTGTTGGCCTGTGCGGGTTGTTGTGCGGACATTCGGATTTCCAGCTTACTCGAGGAGCTTGGCTTGTATGCCCCTGCAGTCCCGTGATTGGGAAGAAATATTGCAGGATAGACGTAACATCTGAGAGGGCGTAAGTTGGTTGCCTTCTGCTTTGTGTGGGGTTTTGGTTTTCGGACGAGTGCGTGCATGAGACGCTGGGTGCTGGGTGGCGCATGCAAGGATGAGGCGCAGGCCATCCTGCAAGATGCACATGTGGCTGCAGGCCGGGGGGCAGGGTTTCTCATAGTGCCATAGTGGCTGCTTGCAGTTTGAGCTGGTCGTGGCAGTACCGACATATGGGGATCCACTGCTCAGCGGGACTTGGGATTTCGGGAAGGGGTTCAGGATGCCGCGCTAGGGCATGACAGTGTATCCGGACCCATGCAGGCAACGAGCCACCGCCAGAGGACACCAAGACGAAGTTGCGCAACCATGTTGGTTTGAGGGCTCGTTGCTGATGTTCCTGGCCGTGCTTTTCAACCCAGTATGCTGACCTAAACTGTCAGCCAGTGAGGACACCACGCTGAGCAGCAGTGCTGTGCACATCCGACAAGTGCTGCGCAAGAAAACCGAAGAGATTCTCGGCTGCACCTCAGCACGGTACTTGCTGTAGCCAGCAGCCCCCGGCAGGGTTCATCGGAGTGCTGGGGACGCGCGTCGCACAGAGTTTAAGTTTTTCAGCTGAAGCACTTGGCGCAGCGCGCGCAGCATCTGGCGCTTTGATGGTTCGATCGGTTTTCTTGTGCCTAACTGCCTGAGCACACAGGAGCTTTTGGGAGACTCAACATCTGTAAAAATGGCAATGCTCCACATGTTTGCAGAAAGGTCAGGATCAAACGAGTGACAGACTCTATTTCATTCTCCTGAGAGAGCGAGGAAGGAAAGACAGAAGAAACGGCGGGAAAGACAGAGGGTGTCCCCTACCCAGATATTTACATTGTGGATTGTTGGCAGCCATCATCATCGTCATCTGCAGAACGTAGTCTCGAATTTGTATTTTACATGCATAATTAAACCAGTAATCACCATGCGCGACATGTGTTGTTGGTGCTTTGTATTCAGTTTCATCTGATTCATGATACAGAATCAGTCAGTGGTATATCAGCATCTTGCAGAGCCCGGATTCAAAAAGGTCTGCTATGCGTTTGAGGGGGAATTTAAAGAAGTCATACATTACCTTGAAGAAAGATAGCTTCGACTTGCCCTTCAAGTGTTTACGCCAACGCGCGCCGCCCCGGTTCTGCTGCAGGGATCAGACGGGGCACCCAATTGTGGTTAGGATGTTACTCCGAAGGCTGAACGTTTACAGGAACAGGTTCTGAGAAGGTCCCAAAACCATTCATTCAACACCTTAACTGCGCAAGGTTTCTTTTCACACACGGTTTGCGCTCCAAGCTATCTCTTCGTCCAACAACAGTATCAGTCTTTGCGTGTGTGTTGCTGCGATTTCTCTCGTTCCTTTTTCTTTCTCCATCGCATGTCGTTCCGAGAAGGCATGCCTGAGCGTCTGAGCACGAGGGGGTGGTTTCGGCCGCGTGCGAGAGCGTGGAAGAGAGTTTACAAGGAGCGGGGTGCCTGAGGTTGGAGAATCTCCGCGTTGCTTCCAAATCTTCGCTATCGAGACAGGCCCTGGGATGAGTCGCTGGTAAATGATGTATATTGTTTCTGCGGCAGCCTGTCCGTGTGCTGTGCTTGATGCTTGCTGCAGTCAGGTAAAATCAAAGATAGAATTGGGGTCCTTAAGCTCAGCACCTTTCAGTGTTTAGAGCTCTTACCCCTCGAGCCGCCCCTGCGCAGTCGAGCAAGAAGAGACTGCCGGGTGGCGAGGGGGACTCGGACTCGGACGCTGAGAGGGCAGAAGAGGCCTTGAGTCCTTGGTTCAACGTGTTGCATCTGCATAGGCCTACAGTGGCCAGGACATGCTCATATCAGATATCTACTTTCTGTCAACATCGTCACATGTGTGGCAATTGCGGTCTCATATGGACAAAGTTGCGATGGGCGAGGTTCATCAGGAATACCAAAGGGCCCCATGAGTTTTTCACGCCACATCCCCTGGCCAGTTTGAAGCCGCGGTGGCAGAGGAAATCGCGCGACGAGCTGCCAACAAAGTGACGGAGTGGCTTAGCCACAACATCCAACCCTTTGTGGGTGTTTGGGTGGGGCGACTGTCATGCCAACCGTGGCCGGCATCGCAGTTCATCCAAGGTCCAGCGGCTGTGAATGTCAAGTTTCCTGGCCAACGTTGTGCAAGGTCTAGTTGAGTTTCGTGCTCGCGTTGTTTCATGTGTGTGCTGCCTCGAATCAGCCTGCAAAAGACTAACTTCACAGGTATTGTAGACTCCTGACAGACTTGCATTGCCTGGAACTTGAGGCCCAAACCAACATCACGGCCGCCGGTGATAGCTTTTACTTCCTCGAAGCTCCGGAAACAGAGCTGGAGGTTGGCTCCGCAGTTCCGTGTGCAAGCATGCCGCATGGGTCGCTCTGCGCAGCGAAAGCTCACATCGCTTCTATGACTATCTTGGCAGGCTGCCATCAAAGCTGAGCTTGAGGACCTGCCAAGTTCTCGCAAGCTTCGAATTTTTTGGAGCGTGCCGAGAATGTCTTCCAAAATTCTGAGCAAGCCGTGTAAGTAGCCGTGTAGCCCCAAACTGAACCGCGGCATGCGGGAATCCAGGACCTGAAGGCGTGTGCGCAAAGCGCCTATTTGTTCCTTGGCCTGCGGTGCGTGGTATGGTGCTTGAAGGGAATTTCACAGGCTTCGCCGTAGCCATCAAGTGTGATATGGCCAGCTACTTAATTCCCGAGAAGCCCGGCATGCTTGCCATTATGAGCATGAAACATGTTGTACATTGTGGTTACAACTGACTGGACAGAAGCCATATTCTTCACATGTTCAGGTGGCTGTTGAGCAAGCATCGCAAGTTCCACCAAGATTCTAGCAACCCCGAAGTATGAGGGAGCCTCGAGGGCCTGGCTGGAAGCTCATCTGTCCCATCTCAGGCCCGCGCTGGGCGCCATTCGGTTGGCGCAGCTGCCCCCAAAAGGCCAAGGCAGCGGCCGATGTTCTCTGGCAGAAGATCTGTGATTGAAGAACACATTGCCTAGCACGACCCGTTTCCAGATCCGGCTTTGAATGATCTTGAGAACCATCATCAACTGGCTTGGGCCATACGGGGCTTGATGAGGCCTGTCAAAATAGGGACACGTCAAAATAGGACCCCCTCTGGCTCTGGCTATTCACTGCACCGAGGTTCCCGCGGGGCATTCCTTCGCCTGTTTCAGGGGGTCAGGAGCTGCTTAATTCCACGCAGTTCTTGGGGGGGATTGTTCTTGCTTCCCGTGCTGCACCATCCCTTCTTGGAGGTCCTCCGTCGCCAAGCATGAGCTCAGCTGTTAACAATCTGTGAAAAAACCCTAAACCCTAAACCCCATTTCGCCAGCGTGAGAGTCGAATAAACCCTAAACCCTTCATCCCCAGGCCTTCGTCCGCCGACTCACTCAACCCGCCTGACAATGCTAAGAGTGGACCAAGGTGTTAGTTTGAGTAACTTGCAGAGCCCCTACATGGAGGCAGGCTAGGGTGTCGTTTTTAAAAACAGTTAGAGTTGCATCAGGATAGCGGAAAACTCCACGAAGTCTTGTTGCGGACCTCAGCAGGAGCCGGCTGTCGCGCTACGATCAGCTCATCGAGATGCATCTCGGCTGGGCTGGGGGTGGGTGGTGTCGGGTTTTCTGACCGAATTCGCCCTCATGTTCTACCAGAAGAACTTGGGCTGACGCTGTGAATGCAGACTTTTTGGCTACGGTGAGACGCCTTCGTTTTGTTCGCAGGGATCTAGAGAGCCCTCCGCCTGTACGGGCCTACTGCGAACTTGAAGCCTGACCCTTTTTCTATTGTTATCTGACAATAGTGACTTAGACTTAGAGGTTGCAGGGATGCAGGCATGATATGGGATGCCGACGCCAAGGTTGAATTCCATGCGCAGGGCCGAGCCGCTTGTTTGCAACTTATTTGGCCCGGCTGACTGTCAGAGGGGTCGAGCCACAGATTTCGGCGGTGTTGGGCCCAACTTGACTTTTGCTTGGCAGGCTTCAAGAAATCCTCGAAGGAGTTCACTTCCTCATGGAGTGCGATATGCCTGATGACCTTTGCTCGGCACCATCACAGACAAATGGTGCGTGGTGACTATACACATCAGCTTGGCAGTTGCAGCCAGTCTTGCCGTTGTTAAGAAGCGAGCGCTCAATCATGAACCTGATCTCAGGAAGATGTTGGCTTGCGTGATGCAATCTTCGGGAAGGGCATTACCCAGGTGCTCATGGCTCATGGTATCAATCGGTACTTCAGCATGTCAACATGGGACGTCTTAAGATCTAGACCTCTAGATGGTCAAATTTCGGGCCAGCGCTTCAATCAAAAAACTCTGTCTTCATCCCGGAACGAAAGGTTTTCTCCTCCATATTTTATTAATTCCTCTCGAAATCTGCCTGTGCTTTCATGTTCTTTTGGTAAGCAGCCGGCCTTTGGCTGTTGAGCGGCCCTTCAACGAGGTGATGCTCGATGAAAGCACGCATCCTCTGGAGACGCTTGGCAAAAGAACTCTTTTCTTTTCGGAGGTCAACGACCAGCTTTCAAACTCGAGGCATCGGGGAGGTTTGGTGAAGGGTTTTGGTTGCAGAAAGTCTTTCTAGGCACAGCGGACCGTAGTGTATGCCCTGTGCATGCATCACCACGGTAGACTTCTTCAGAGGTTTGCCGCGCTCGTGAAGCGGTGGAGCCGCCATGCTGCGCGCATCATTGGCCACCTCGACCCTTCACCTGCATCTGATGTTTTACCGGTTCAAGAGCTTCAGGGTTCGCAGCGAACATTGCAAGGCTCTGAAAGGGTTAAGTTGAGTTGTTATGGTTCAGCCGGCGGCATGATGCCGTGCCGCGAGTACTTGCAAACCGCGCTTGAAGCCGTTCGCAAGTCAGGTGAAGTCTCGACGGAGCATTCTCTTAGACATGCACCCAGGTGGGACATGTACTGTTGGAGCGGATACCTAGAGGAAGCTCTCTGTCGCGGGGTTCTAGATATGGCAGAACCCATGAATGTCGACGCGGCGACTCTTTCCGGCCATCCAAAACTTTGCACAGCCGCTTGCCCGAGAGAAGCTCGATGCCTCCTCATGGCAGCCCAAGTTTTCGGCGAGGCCGTCGCATCTTCATCCCTCTGATGGGCACGGTGCCCGGCCATGATGGCGGCACTGGCGGCGGCCTGCCAGCCAGACAAAAGAAGGAGACCACCACAGACTCTTCAGACTCTTCAGACTCTTCATGTGGAACCGAAGTCTGCTGCAATTGCTGTGTGCTTCTGCATTCAGCGGGAGAGCTTTCAGTTCAGCTGATCCTCGTTGCCGTTTTGCAAACTCGACAGGACTTCTCCCCGAATCGCAAGCCACTCTATTTCGATGGTGCTGACATCCTGGACGGGCGAGAACACATCGGAACGCATCAGAACACATCGGAACACATCAGATTCATAGTTCTTTCCTAGAGCATGAGTCTAAACTCCTATCTCCTATCGCGAAGTTGCAATTTTCTTGTTACGTTTGCGAGGACGAAATTGAGGAGGACGCCCATACGCAGGCGCCGCATGCATCATCACTTCCCATGAAGGGGCGTGAGAGACATGGAAATCAGGCCGAAGACCTTTCGATGGAAGAGAGCTCCGGGTTTGCCCTGTATGTTGAACTTCTCAGGCACGGACGGAGGCTTTCAGCCAGCTGCGCAGCAGGCTCTCGCCCTCCAGGCCGGTGCAAGACGGAAAGACCGTAACTTTGACATCTGTTGAAGGGCACTAAACCAGGGAGAACCTATGCCTTCAACAGTGCACCTGACAACTGCAGGTCCCCACTTCGGGTGTCACGATCGCCGCCTAGGAGTCCCTCCCCCTCGGCTTGGCGCCGGGGCGTGCGGTTCAGAGGTTTGAGGCTCCCAGGAGGGTCATGGCAAGTGTTTTTGCTTCTGTTTCTTTGGTCGTTGGTCTGGCGGTGTGGTTGCCCTTTCTATACTTGCTGCTTGGCTTGTTTGGTTTCTTCTGCTCAGAGCCAAGAACAATGCAGAGCAATATTGCTTTTATACATATATACATATATGTATTTGTATGTGTCTACAACCGTACCTGACCCAAGCCAACCATAGCAGCACCAGCTCCTGCTACAGTGATTTTTTCCTTGAGCCAAAGCAAGCGCGGACTCAACGTTCCTGGTTTCTCTGCAAGTGAACTTCATTCCGAAGCTGCTCTGACCAACTCAAAGCACGAAGAAAGCTGAACTTAACAAAACGTAGACGTGACAACATCAACGTGCCTCTTGCCTGTAGTCTGTTTAGAAGGTTGTGCAGGCTTGTCGCTTTGGAGTTTCAAGAGGGTCCACGCAGCTCTCAGGGTTAAAGGGCTCCTGCTGCTGCCATTTTGACACGCACGAGGGTACTTGCATGTACCTGCTCTTGCCATGCAAGCCGAGGATGACGGTGGAGGGACGGGCCGTCGTGCCATTTGCACCGGATGGCGCCTTGGAGCGCAAGTACAAGCGGGTGTATGCTTTGGGGTTTAAGGATCCCAATCGCTTTGAAAATACGTTGAGTGGGCTTTCGGGACTCGAGCTATCAGTACTTATGGGCATTTCGGCTTGGGCGCTTTTCGAATCATCTGCGCGGTAAGCTGCAGCAATGTCCCTCGAAGCCTCTCCATCATCCGTATCCCATCGTTGAGGAAGCTTCGGGTCTTTCGAGGAGCGGAAGCAATCGCCGCCACCAGCACAGGCGCTGTGTGCGCTTGGCAGTTGACATGTGCTGATGATGTGTAGTGTGGGCCGAGATCTTTGTAGAAAGCAATAAATGCAATAACGTCTGCCCAGTTGTTGTTTCGTTCTGGAAGGCTGGGCGCGGTGACAACGAGATCCTTGTAGGCCGGCTTTCGGGCATACTTGCGGTTGGTGTGGGCGATACAGTCTTTAGTACGGAGGTGTGCTTGAGTTCTGTGTGCCAACCTTGGTGAGTCTGATTGTCCTAGGACATAGGACGTGGCGGAGCACAGACAAGTCTAATTAAGTGCCGCCTGAGATGCATCGGTCCTGTTGCATCTGGTTTAGGCCGGAAGTATGTGCAGCGTGGTGCTGGCGGTTCCGGTCAACGGAACAGGCTTGGCATGGGGCACGCGTGCCTCAAAAGCAATGTCCGTCACAGTCGCCAGCAGTGAGCTGAAGAACTACGTAGCAGTCACTGCCCAGTATCTGCTCGGCTTAGCCTTGGCCGATACCGCTCGGATCAATGCAGCCAGTTCAAATGCAGCCCAAATCCAAGGAACCCACCGCAAACGATGGAGTTCATTGCAGTTATGACATGTTATGACATGATCCCCACCCCGAGGCAAGCTCTAGTCACGTCTGCAGGTCCAGCTCATCAGGTGCCTCGCCCTCCCGTCGGTCTGGCACTTCTTCAGCTGCAGCTTGGTACTGAAATGTCTCGAAACAGGCAGCCCTCACCATTCGAAATAAAGTCCTGAGAGGGTCTGGGGTGATTTGTGCCCAACCTGCCAGCCCCCGGAGCGGTCTGATGTGTTCCCTAAAGATGGGCCACCCGAGCATTCAAGTGGGCATTCACCTGTAGATCCAACCAGGCATGCAGCCCGGAGCGGCGCTATGGCGAGCGCACCTGGGCGCAAAAGCCTTGTTTTTTTTTGCGGCTGCAAGGCGGCGAATATCGGGGTATGGCAGTGGGACAGCTTCAGGGCTCCGAGCTCTGAGCCCCCAAGCAAGCATGAGACAAGTTGATATCATGGCATATGTCTGTCCAGAATCCGGGCTCCGTCTTGGTGTCTGCACCATGTCGCCCTTCAAGCCCTATTCAATTGACCAAGAGCGCACCCAGGACTCAGGGCAGAGGTGTTGGAGCGCTTGGCTTCAGAGGCCCACCATAGCTTGAGCATGGCCAGACCTAGCGAGTGGGTGGGGCAGCATCTTGTGACTCTTGTGCCGGTGCAGGCAGCCCGTTCGTCACGTAGGGGTTTTCTCGTCCAGCCTGCTGTTGGTGTCGCTTGCGAGTTGTTTTTGTTGCATCTTTGTTCGTCTGTTTTCCGCTGCCTGGTGCTAATTAGTTCCAAGCTCCCTCTTGGTCTGCAAATCGTTAAGAGGAATCGTGTTCAGCAGAGTGAATCCTCCGCTGGGGTCCCTGATGCGAGGCCGACAAGTGGCACGCGTTGGAGGAGGGAAGTGCAGACCTGAAGAGCGTCCCAGCGGGGCACTTAGTGTACTGTCGACGTGTCCGTGCGCTGCGAACTCCCCTCCCCCCTTCCCCCCTCCCCCCCCCCCGCTCCCGAAAAACACGACCCTATGTACGACCATC
Source organism: Symbiodinium natans (assembly GCA_905221605.1). Lineage (NCBI taxonomy): Eukaryota > Dinophyceae > Suessiales > Symbiodiniaceae > Symbiodinium > Symbiodinium natans. The sequence continues at coordinate 209,678 of CAJNDS010002206.1, read as the reverse complement.
ATCAAACTCACCCAACTTTGGCAGACTCTTCCGGCGATGGACTGGTTGCCAAGCAGAATAACTTCCGAGCGATTTCGAGTGCGGAAGTGAAAAGGGTAAGCCGAGCCGGGTTCACATTTTGTTGCGCAAGGCATTGCAAGGCTCTGCTATGGCTGTCTCGGCTTTGTCGCACTAGAGGTCTTTCCTGCCCAGTTGCGGCGGCTGCAGAAACCAGAGGCTGCTCAGGTGCCTGGAGCGACGACCCAGTTGGTAGTTGGTGACTTGAGTGGCAATGAAGGGAAGTTTCTTCCTCTGTATCTTTTTTGTGTGCTTAATTTTCGTTCCAGTGAAGATGATTTGTTTTTGGCGGTAGTTGTGTGGATTAGAGGATGTCGCTGAAATTAGACCGGGCAAGGGGACACGTAAGTCTTCCTAGTTCAGTACGGAAGGCTCGTTGTTCGTAATTTCACGGGTTCTTGTGCTGGGAACATCGCGCCAGGCCAGGCTTCAGCTTTCACCAGAGGAGGCGGAGGACTTGGGACAGTGGTACAGCTTCCTGTGAGCCATTTCTGACTTCAGAAGTTGCGCCAAGTTGTGCCTAGCTGTGCAAAGTCCAAGCCGCAAGGGGAATTTTATACTTGCCGCATGGGAGGAGCTCGAGGCCAAAGTGCACACCCCCATGCTGCCACTTGTCTTGGCAAGTGCAGCTGGTAGATGGGGGATTGTTCCAAATCAGGGTCTCGGGTGTAGGAACAACTGCTGAATCTCAGGTACCTTCCCTTCGGTGGTGCCGCCGCTCGGGAGGTGGAACACCTCATCCGCAGCCCAGCCGAGTGCTTAACATTGGGTATTGGTTCGGGCTGCAATTCCGTCAGTTCCGAGATAGCCTGGGACTTGCACACCAGCCTCTTCTGGTGAACACATAGGTGTGCGAATTGGCTGCACATGGCCCCGAGGCCCCCGCTGCAGGTGCGGGGGTGGCAGCGGTGCGCGGAGCTCGTCCGCGGAGTGCTGCGAGGGCCTCCGAGGCCTTGGGGGTTTCTTAGTGAACCCGTGAACTGATCGAAGCTCCTCGAGGCTTCAGTGACGGTGAGAACTTAGAGCTTTCCTACAAAGCAGACTCTGCAAGCTTTCCCAGGGGGATCATAGGGAGGATGTAAAATCCCAAGCTCTGTCTGGGCAGGGCCAGGGCCCACGTCCTGGCACAGCACCTGCTGGCAGTGTGACGGCCAGCAGCCTTGATGCTTCCTTTTTGAGGTTCACGCTTTCCATTTTGGGCAGCTGCAGCTGCGGGGGATATATGTACATACGAAAATAGGTATGTATGTCTACAGGTGTATATGTATATAGGTATAGATGTATACATGTACATATGTTTTTATGTCGGAACGTATATGTGTGGGTCGGGTGTGTTGGTGGGCTAGCCTGCCGACGCACTGCAAGAGGCTTGTGATCATTTACTCGCGGCTGCCCTTGCCGTGGACAGGGAGAAGGGGCACCCGTCTTCAACGGTATTTGCACGGTTTGCACTACTCACTACTAGCAACAACTCAGTGAAGGAGCTCAAGAAGTTATAGTGGGGGTTTCCCAGGCTTCCTAGAGCACAACGTGGTGAACCTTTGCATGGAAGCACCCCTGCACTGTTCCCGGGTTGGGGTGAGCTTTCCATTGCATTTTTTTATTGTTGAGATTCTCAGGTCGGCCCTTGGCGGCCTTTGACCTATGGCCCGGCTGCATCAGATGCAGACCGAGGCCCCACGAGACTTTGTGTGAACTCTAGCGAAGCCAAAGTTTTGGGCTTGCTAGTTCAATGCTACTATAGCCGTGGGCTCGAAGTCTTTGCCGTGTTCCAGTGCTCCGGCTGCTCTGGCCTCGTGCCTTGGTGGGGAAAAAGTTTGCCGGATTCCCACAGCAAGTTTTGGCCTATGTGGTTCAGCTGTGCTTTCCGCAGTGTGCTTTCCGCACAAAGCTGCGTAGCTGCAGCAGTGTGAAGAGAGAAGTTTTCCAGCTCAGGACATGGCCGGTGAGTGGGCAAAGGCAGTGAAGAAGGCCCCTTCGTCAGCACGTGATGCATCCAAGCCTGGACCTCCCGGCCTGGCCCAAAAAGCAAGCCTCGAATTCTTTTCAGACTCTTTCCGAGGCCAAGGCGCAGGAGAAAGATCCCGCGGAGGCTTTGAAGCTGGCGAAGCGCCTCTATCACGGACGGTGCAGCCGGTGTTGTCATGTGTGGTAGTTACAAGGCTTGAGGTTGAGGTTTAAGCGCGTTACAGCTGACGGCCTGAAGCTTGAGCGGAGCAAAAGACCAAAAAGACAGTTCACTCGCGTGCTTTACTCCTGTTTACACCAGGGAATTAATGTGGGAATAGATGAGCACCACAAAGCCTCCAAGTTTATGAATGTCTTGCGCTAGTGCACGAAATGTGCGTATATACATATATAATGTTCGGTCGCTCTTTTGCGTTTGACTTGGCGTGCTGGCACACACACACACACACCTGGACTGTAATTTTAAAGGGTCTATTTGCAGCCTTATATGCCGAACCTTGTCTCAAACACATCTGAACAAGTTGGGGGCGGTTTTAAAGCCGATAAGATCCTATTGGAAGCCTAGGAAAACGCATTGAATCTCACCATGGGTTGAGCCGTAAGATGAGCAGGTTCAAAGGGAGACGTCTACCATACACGAGAAATCCAAGTGTATTCAACAGGATGAACACGGGAAAGCTGCAGCTGCTGCAAGCGATTAAATGTCACAAATGAGAAAGCGTTCATTTTTGTAAGCTGGTTTCTGCCAGTGACATGTACATTTGAGGGGGTAGGAGGCTTCCCGTAGGGAGATGTGCATGTTGCAGGGTGTTCATTCCATTTATTGGGTTGATACATGGGCCTTTTCTGATCAGCTACTCGAGTTGTTGTGAGCAGCACACATGGCATTGAACAGTGCACGATACTGTGAAGTCAGAAAGTGCAAATCCAGGACTTCGCAGAAAGGCCAAGGGTGCCGGGTGCCCAGTGAGGTGGTCTGCATGCCTTTACAATGCAGAATGTTGGATTTTGGGATGATGCTGGTCGTTGACGTTCGACGGCTTGGAGGCGTGTGTTTGCCGGGCCCAAGCCCCCCTGAGCAAAACAGCAGACCCCGATGGAGTGAACCAGGAACTTCAGTGAGCCCAGGGTCCACAGGTGCGGACTAACCTCAGTTTTCCCTCGAGATGTGTCGGATTGACCCTCAACCCGACCTGCTTCAAAGTGGCCTGCTCCCATGACCAATTCCGAGTCTTTGGTAGAGTTGCGTGGCACCAGTGCTCCTCAAGCATGACAGTAAGACAAGCAAGCCGCGCAAACTCGAAGACACGAGCCAGGTTCGGACAATGCTAACCAGAGGGTAAGAAATCCCAACCTTACACCGACACGAGCAATGCAAGTGACGCGGAACACCACGAGAACAATGCATCTGGCCATTTTGTGAGCCAGCCCCAAGCAAGTGGGTTCTGTACTTCCTCATGTCAACGCGACAAGGTCATGTAAAAGTCGTAACATGTCCAAGTTGGGCGACTGCCGAGCTTCTCATCTTTTTGCATACTCACCCTCGGATGTTCGGTTCTGTGTTTCTGTGCCAAGCAAGATGCATTTGTTTTGGTGAGGGGGCTATGCCAGAGCAGTTTTTGCCATATTCTGAGGGCCGAGCAGAGATAGTTCTTCTCAGGCCACTGCCATGAAAGTCATGAAGAAAGCGAAGGCCGTCTTGCCTTCGAGTCATGTGCAGCACTCTGATGTTGCTGCCAGTATAGGTTAGTTTAATTGCCCTAGAAACTAGAAGTCAGGTGGTACGTAACAGTAAGGGCAGCCATAGTCGTAGTGGTACTTGCAGTGGAGGCAGCAGAAAGGTCAACAGAGATGAAGGAACGGTGGGTGGTGCTGGTAGTGGTGATGGTCGTTTTGGTATTCGCATTTAGTGATGTAATGGTGAATGGTGGCATTTGTTTTGTCATGTAATCGAGGGGGGGTGGGTGGGGGAGGGGTGGCTTTGAATATTCCATACTAATCCCAGGTTTTCAACTTAATTAACATTGAATTAGAGTTTGATTACTGGCGGATAGCTAATGGATTGCCGTAGGATAGGACAAACAATGGATTAGCGAGGGACAGATACTTTGGCAGGTAGAGCACAAGAGCCTGAGGGAGATAGAGTGGTGGAGTGGCAAATGGCGAGGGACAGAGAGTGCGCGGGAGAGAAAGAGAGCCGGCGAGAATGAACCTGTTATTCTAGAGTAATCGTAAGGTAACCCCCGCCCCGCCCACACCCTCGTGATTCTCCTGAATCCTACACTAATCCTGAGCTAATCCTAGAGTAATCCTAGAGTAATCCTACTGCAATCCTAATGTAATCCTAAGGCAATTCCCCCGCCCCGGCAACACTATTGTGATTCTACTGAATCCTATGCTAATCCTGAGCTAATCCTAGAGTAATCCTAAGGTAATCCTAAGGTATTCCCCAGCGCCTCGGCCACGCCCTTGTGATTCTACACTAATCCTGAGCTGTCCTAGAGTAATCCTAGGGTAATCCTTGGGCACTCCGACGCCAGGACGCTTGCTCTTTCCAAACTTAAACGGTTTTGCAGCAAGTCCATCTTGTATGACCCCTAAGCTCGATGCTTGACCCCCTAAACCCGAAACGCGAAACAATTGCAACGAGGTCCAGGATTACCGACAAACCAAGGATAAGCAGAAAGTCCCAATCCTAGCTTAACGTGCAACTAAGCCAGCTATAACATGTTAACATTGGGTAAAAGGAGGATTGACCATGAGTAAACATTAATCCTTAGGCTGTCCTGCACTAGTCCAAGCCATCTTTATCCATGGTTAAAGGATAATCAAACCCACCCCCCACCCACCCACCCCCCCTCGACTTCATGATTTTGCTAGTGAGGCACTAAGCGCGTACTGATATCTGGCCGTTGCCAAAGCGGCCATGGAAATTTAAAGCAGATCTGTTGGCGGTGGTGACAGAAGGAAAGGGAGCATCGCCGTCGGAGCCGCAGCAGCACTCACATTCACCAAAGCAGCAAAAATAGCAGTGTTGCTTGTCACGCCGTGCCGAGTCGGTCGCTTCATCGGCGCGCACCGCGCTGGCGACGGGTTGTAGTAGCGTGGGGATCGCTTGCTGGGCTCGGCTCAGCTGGGTGGAATGCGCGCATCAGCCTAGCATCTTACGTTCAGCAAGTAGTATGAGGAGATGTGAGTGTGAGAGGCCTGGCGACCATTCGCGACTGTCCTTTTTGAGCTGATCTGAATGATGATTGCGGTCAAATGGCAAGGGCGCAAGTAATCAAGGGCCAGGGAAGGCAGCGCATAGGGGCGATCTTGTGCAGCTCTTGCATCGCTCACTGAACTCGCGCCTGCGCTTGGTGGTCCACCATGGCCAGTGGCCCCTATTTCACGACTCTTCCTTTTGAGGGACGATTGTTACCCGCGTGGTTCATATGATTGCTACTTGGTTTCAATTAGTGTGATGTTCCATCACGAGCCACTGAGTGCGCAAACGCGGGGAGGGGGGGGGGTATGTCCACCTTGACAGTCTGCAAGCAGCACTTGCCTGGACTTTGCAGGAGATGAAAGCGATGAAGGCAATGAAAGCCATGAAGGAGGGGCGCTTGACCTCTTTTGATGCTCTTTCCACTGCCATGTTTTCTGTGTTTGCACCACGTAGGGTTCAGCGATCCTCCGGCTTAGAAAGAGTTCCACCAATAAGGAGATGAAAGCAATGAAGGCAATGAAAGCCATGAAAGCCATGAAGGTCACGAAGGCGATGAAGGCGCATAGCCCTGGCCGAGTGCGTGGTGGCTTTTCGGATTCATGGTTCGGCTTTCTGAAATGTGCTGCGTTCTTCTTCGCTGTGAGCAGGATAAGCTGAACACTAAGACTGCTGAAGCTATGTAGGGCTTACGAAAGCAATGCCCCTGCACCAGGCGATGAAGTGAGAATTCCCTGGAGTGGTCGGAGTGGCTGAGTGGCCATTCTCACTCCTGCCCTGACATGCGGACCTAAAGCCCAGAACAGAGCAAGCGCGTTTGCAACTCTATACCCTCAAACATCGCCTTCAAGAAAAAGCTGCACTCGCACAAGCCTGATGACGGACAAGCTGTTTCACAACAGATCCCACCGTGCGAGCTTGCAAAGTTTTGGACGGAGGTGCCCGCTGAACATAACGTCGGCCTTAGCGCGCCATGGCTGAGAGGACTCGGCTGCTGTACATTACAAGCAAAATGTGCGCTTATCCTCCCTGCCTCACCATGGTCACTTCAACCAACCGCCTGTTTTTCGGCACATTGTTGGCGCCCACAGCTGAAGACGAGTTTGGAAGAGCTCCTCAAGCCGAGACCTGAAAATCCAACTCGTGGCCTGGAGGCACCGACCGGGAACGGTGCAGCCCTCGGAGAATTGGGATGGGGAGGTGGTTTGTTTTTTTTGTTAATGACTTTGACTCTGGGATGCGAGTCCGCTGAAGGAGCATTCTGGACTTTATCTTGGCAGTCATGCCTTGAAGTTGCAACTTCCGACAGCTCGTGCTGTTCAGGCAGCGTTGGGTCGAGCTCACCACGAATGGTCCGATTGGGCAGCTTGGTTCATGAAGGGCTTGCTTGAAAGGCTGTCTTGTGGCTGGGTTGCGATTGAGTTGTTGCTCAGTGATGCTCAGTAGTCTTCCGCAGAGATGATTGAAGCCTCCTTGATTCTGAGTTAAGCCGGCTGTGGCTCAGATTGTGAAGGTCAGCGTGCATCTAAGATGTTAGCCTCAGTTGGTTATGTTTCTGAGGCCGCTTCCGTCGTGGGACGCGCTCTCAGCTCTTGTTTGTTTCGCGAAGGATTCACCAAATGAGAGGCGAGACTCAACCAGCCGCCACGAACTTCAAAACCTAGAAGGGGGCCCCGGCAATCCCCAGCTGCCTGCTGGGGTGCAACATCCCTGCTGCTACTCTGACTTTGGCCATTTGCATTCCTCTTATCATTGCTTCTCAGTCTCTGATAGTGTCTGATGCTCATGATTAGATATTGGAATTCTTGTTGTATTCATGATTTTGCCACCAGGGGGGGGGCATCCGAGGAGTATGACCAGGCTCTGGAGCTGCAGACTCGGCCGGTGGGCGGGCGCTACACCGCTGTGAAGCTCAGGTGAGATCGCCCCTTAATGGGTACACGCGTGTAGTCCCGATACCATCCCGGAAGACATGCTTGCTTTAGTTTGAATGGTCTGCTTACTCTCTTTCTCTGTCTCGCTCTCTCTCCCTCTGTCTGTCGCTATCTCTCCCTCTGTCTGTCGCTCTCTCTCTCTCTCTCCCTCTCTCCCCCCCTCCTTCCATCCTTCATCTCCTTCGCTCTCACTTTCATGAGCAAGAGTCGAGCGTAATCGCCCTCAGGATTTGTTTTGCTTCGCATGCCAGGCCCGAACCGCCGCCTGACGAGGCCGGGCCTTTGCAGACATGAACCAAAAGAACAGCGAGCAGGCACTGCATGCAATTCACACATGCATGTGCGAAGCCAGGCGGGACATGTACAATGTACGCATATAAAAGGGTTGTTGCATGAGCTGCGACATGGACATCCAGCTTCATGCATAGTGTGAGAATCCGGTCATTTTGGCATGCAAAAGTTGCACCCTGTGACATCGGCTGCCCAGGGCCGCAACACATGATTTGTAGCGTTGCGATCTCACACAGTTTCTTGAAATCTTTACTATTCGTTCTCTCTGTCCTGAGCCCTCGCACCTGTGAGCTGCGGGACCGCCTTAAGCCCCCCTCTTCCCCCAACCCCCCGAGCTCGATTTATAAGGAAAGCTCATGCCATACTGGAGGACTTGCGTTTTAGGAAAATATGCGAACCCTGTTCCAAACCCGTCATGCGAACATTGTGTTTGCACTGTGCCTCCCCCCTCCCCTCCTGCTTTTCTATTTCTTTTGAAGCTTTGCGAGCTTGCTTTATGTAAAGATCAAACACACGAATCCTTTTCCAAACCTGTCACACGATGATTGTGGTTGCAAGGGGGGGGGGCTCCCCCACCCCCTGTTTGCGACCTCGTTTGAAGCCTTGCAAGCTTGCTTGAGAAACGATCATGCCGTAGAAGAGGACTTGCGTTAAGAAAACATGCGAACCCTTTACTAAACCCATCATGCGAGCATTGTGTGTGAAAGGGGTTGAACAATCGCGTGCCACTTGAATAAGACAACCTCTATTCTGTATTGTCATAGGAAAACCCGTATCTTTCTCGGAAAGCCTCGGCTGCCTCTGTACCAGAAAAGGTCCAAAACAATTCCTCGCCGATTTTCTAGTTCTAGAAGTCATATACACACACTTCGTAGAATGAAAGTGCCACTTGCCAATCCAGGGAGCAATTCTATTTCTCCGATCACAAATCAAATAGTTAAGCATTGGAACCTCCAAGTCCGGAACACCACACATTTTCTGATACACAGGTTGGGATGTTCCCCCTTGTACTAACAGTCCTCAATATTCAGGACTGTTAGGATGAGGGGGACATAGGCATTTTTGTCGGTTAAGTTGAGCCATTTCGATTTTAACATGTCTCGCACGTCAAGTCCTTGTAAGGCATCAGTTTCTTGCCGGCACGTTAAAGTGCACGTTTATGTACATGTGCGACAAGCGAGTTGCTGACAGGGCTTTTGTAGCAGCTGGGTGTATTTGGCTTAAGGCCCTGTGCTTGCTGTTAGGCAGTGGTTCCTCCGGCTCCAAATCCTACGCCTCGTGCTGACCTCAACCTGCACAATACCATGCAAGATAAACGTAGCCATCCGACAAGATTTGCAGTAAGTGACGAGCATCAGCTCTCCTTCAGGCCCTGCCACGACTGGCGGACGGATTCGGCCGCCTGTACCTGCTCGCGGCCCTAGTCGGGACGTCGGGCATTGCTGCCGTTTCGTAGAAGTGTGAACTCAGCACCGACCAGAAAGACGAGCAGATCCTTCCTCAGGTTCACATAACTTTGGTTAATTTGAGAACTGCGATCCAATGACTCGTAGTGCACAGCCAAAACGAAGATTGGGAATTCTTCCAAAAGTCCCCGAGCTTCCGCGGTGTCTTTGTGCTAGTTGTTGGGCCATTTTGTCGAGGCTCCTCCAATTAGCCGCGGTCGGAGCGCTGGTGCCCTGCCAGCCGCGCGAGCTGAGGCAGAGCTGAGTTGCTGTGGCATCCAGTGGTCATGGGGGATAGAGTAGGTCCCGGGCTGGACATTGTAAAAGTAATTGGCTCGAAGGGTCATGAAAGTGATAGCAAGCGGTGCTGGTGAGGGGTGGTGGCCATCGTTGGAGCATGAATAAGCCCGAGTGTTGCAGAGTTTGTGCAACAGTCGCTGTACTTGAGTCGTAGCAGCACGTTGCCAGTGTTTAGATAGGAGGGGAGCAACATCCTGGTAGCTGGATCTTCATCTGCGCGTTTGGGACGTTCATTCCCTGGTGCGTGAGATGCTGACACCCTTTGGAGCAAAGGCAGTGGCCGTGTTCGGCTTGCGGGGCACAGGCTTGCCCCCTCCAACAAGGTCGGGATTGGCATGCTCAGCATCAAATCGTAAGCTTGGTCACATCAGCTGGGCTTTTGCCCATTCGCAACACTTGGAAGTAAAGTTTCGTTGCGATGACGAGTGTTTTACCGATGCATATTTGGGCCGTGGCCTCGCTTCAGGTTTCAGATAGCTCCTAGATGCAAGCCAGGAATTCCACATCCCTGTTCTCTAGGCCAGTGTGTTGCATGTTTGGCTGAAAAAATGCAGGTTGCTGCAAAGGTCGGCGTCCACGGCCTTCATTCGAGGCGCCTGTTGAGAGATGAGGTGGCATGCAAAGTTTAGAGCTCAGAGTCTCCAAGTGTCCCCCATTCTAGCAAACTTATCGAGGTGGAAAGGGTTGAAAGCCACCCTGGGCGCCTGGGCGCCAGCCTCATAGTGTTCTTTGTATCTGAAAGCTGCATGATGAATGATTGCATGTGCTCTGGACAAAGTGCAGTATGGGCAACATGCTGCGCCTAAGGTCGTCCGCAGTCCCGGCCACTTTAGCTGGCTTTTCCATGCTTTGCCATGCTTGCTCGTAGCTAGTTGGCCTGCAACCTCTGGCATCCTTTGGGATCGTTTGGGATGGCCTCACCCTTTGTTTGTGCAGTTTTTTAGATCGACGCCCGGGGCCCGGAGGCTTCTTTGCTATCTGTTGTCCAAGGCACTTGCAGAAAATCATGTCTCTTCTCAGCCGTGGGCATGTCGGGAATTCGGAACGTTTCACAGGAAGTCGAACAGCCGCACGACCCGGCTCAGGATTCCTGCGGTATCTTGAAATTGATAACCGCAGTGGCATGGACGGCATGTTGCTGGCGGAATTGCTGTTGCGCACAGTCCCTTCGCACAAACCTGGCACATTGCCCGGCCCGTTGTAGATTTCAACTCTCGCGTGCAACCTGTGTGAAGAATTCTCATCATAGTGGACAGTACCAGTTACCTCACAGCGCTTGCAGCTGCCTCGTGTGCCTCCCAAAGTGGGGGACCCTGTTTGTGGTGCACATCTAGCTTGAAGCGGATGGCTGCTTGCGAAGGCACTGTCAGCTTTGTGCTGCCGCCTTGCTGCATGCTTCCTAGATTTCAGAGACGTAGAAAGGCCACAGGTGCATGTCGAATCCTATTTAGTCGTGCCGAAGAGAAAACGATAATTGGCATGCCGCAGTTCGGGCAGGGGGGGGGGGGGCAGGGCAGACACAAAAATGCACGTTTTTGCCAGCCATGTTGGCCGACATCCACGAAAAGAACCATGTCCTTTAACGTTATCGCATGCATGTGTAGTCTCAGCACTCTTCAACCGAATGTTGGATCATTGTCGTGTTGACGTCATTTTAGTTTGTGCTCGTTTTTGCACGTGTTACTCCCAACTGAATAAACTACTATCTTGTTGTAGGCGGCTTGTTACATTCATGGCGGGTGGCCCCGATTTCCGAGATGATGATGATGAGGTGCGAGTGATAGCACTTTCTGTTTTGCGTCGGTTGCGTGTTGAGTTGTGGTGCACACGGCTTTTCATCGAAATCGCTGATCTTGCTGTGCAGCAGGCTTACTTCAACGAAGCGCCGGCTCGCCAAGGACTATGCGCAATTCGGCCTTTGTAGGTGGGTGGAAACTCCGTTTACCTATGTTTCTGCACCAATTCAGACTTGAGCTTGCAGGAACAGCGTCCACACGGGTCCGGTTTTCACAGAGATGTCCTCAGCATTGTGCGGCATTTCCTGCGAGAATCACATGGACTGGTGACAGTGTCGATTGTGCAATGAGCGGTAAGATGTAGGCAGCGGCATCAGCTACACGAGCAAGAGCACGTCACGAGGGCGACCTTTCTCATGCTGCCTTCGCGATCGAGGCAGCAACCAGCAGCGAACGGCGAGGAGATGTGATGAGCAACATCGAAACCTGCAGAATCGGTTGCCTGAGACCTGCAAAATTCGATTGCCTGAGCGTGCAATTTTGTCAGTGTTTTGGCTGTAAGTGCTTGCAAGGAGGACCCGCTCGATGCATTTATGGTACGGAGCCTGGGCACCATGCACAAAAGGCTATGGGATTCTGCAGAGTTCTGTGTGCGCTTTTCGTGTAGGGTTTTGCTGTGATGCTATGAGGGCACCGTGACGATTTGACAATGCTTTGAGGTGGTGATAGAGTTGCAAGGCGTCGTATGGGATTTTCAGGGATGTGGAGGTCTAAATGTGTTTCTTAATCCCCCCCCGGCCCCCAGATTCTCCCGGCACCTGTAGCCCCCAGCCTCCACAAACCGTAACATGCCCAGTCCAATCTCTATCCTTGATATGGCCTATGGCATTGGGACCCTGAGCCCTCTCCCCCCACCCCCCTTTTCTCCCAATAGCAATAGCAGTTTCGGGCTGCGGGGTACTGGATAAAGCACTGTTCTAGAGCAAAGTATAGAGTAAAATAAATTGAAAATACAACATCGTAGATGGAGTTTTCAAAATTGCCGGTCCCCAGCATTCTTGAAATGGAAAGCACTTGCTGTCTGCTCACAGTATTGCCGTTCTTGGGTCTCCCTGTCGAGGTAGTCTTGTGTAGTCCGCATGCAAGCAGTTCCCGAGAGAGGTTTTTTTGTGTATGATGTTTACATTATTCTCCCTGGACCTGGTGTCTGCCTTTTCAGACAAGATACGCCCTAAGAAACCTTTTCTTTCGCAAAACGATTCACTGGAACGATGTATCGAGTCACAACTATGTAACGAGAAAACCATAGAAAACAGCAGAACGCACGTAAAACACGGGCCTGCAACGCGTCTAGCTTTCTCTCTTTCTCTCTTTCTCTTTCTCTTTCTCTTTCTCTTTCTCTTTCTCTTTCTCTTTCTCTTTCTCTTTCTCTGTCTCTGTCTCTGTCTCTTTCTCTTTCTCTTTCTGTTTCTCTTTCTCTTTCTCTTTCTCTTTCTCTTTCTCTTTCTCTTTCTCTCTCTCCATACATGTGTATATATATATATACATACAGTTATGTATATGGTGTGTATGTATATGGACCTGTCCGCAGTGTAGTTGAATTTTGCCTTGCAGCATGTTTAGGCAGAGATCAACTCCGAAATTGCCAAAACTGGAGCAGGCGAGGGTCTAAGCACGACCCCAGAAATTGAGTTCTACCTCTTGTCGATATCCACACTGGGCAGCCGAGCCTCTGATCGTTTGTTTCTGTATCGGTGCAGCACACGGCAGCATGGACTTTGGAATAGAGAAACGATAAGAGCCATTCACCTTTTGATTCTTCTGGAGATGGACAGGTTCGGACGGCTTCGAAGCCAAAATGCAGAAGGTCCGCATTATTCTTGCACTTGTTGTCTGCATCGTCGCCCAGTCACGGCAGACTTGTGCAAGATCCGAACTTCCTTTCATGGAGCATCCGATGTTCGGAGCCAGCTATTGCATGGATGCTTGCATGTGCTCATGTCGTGTCGGGCTTCAGGTTGCCCACTGACTGCAGGCGCAAGCGATGTGGGAGGGAGACGGAGACCAGGACAGTTGCCGAGCTGGCATCGGTGGCTGATGGTGGCTGGTGCAAGGGTCCTCGTCGTTTCCAGTCCAGGGAGATACGCTTGCAGGAGGTGCAACTTGTTCCTGCTGCCATTGCCTGCCAGCGTTTCGCTCGAGCAAGTAGCTAGAGGTATGCGTGCAAACTTATGGAGCCAGACGAGAAGAATTTGCATCATGTGAAGAGCATTCGCAAGCAGTTGGGCATCTCGGAAGAACTTTGTGCTGCAAGAAGCAACTTGCCAAGCTGCCGATCGCCATGGCCGTGGGCGTGGAGGTCCGAGAGTTCTTGAGAACAAGTAAGGCTCCCCGAACCTACTCTTGACATTCGTCGAACATTGTTTTGCACACCAAGCCATATGCTAACAGAAGCAGTGTGAAGCAGCAGTGAAATAGCCTATCGGGCCTCTCAACTCTGCTCCATGCCTGACGTCCCTGAGCGTGTAGCTTCAAGATTCAAACTTGGCAGTCGCAGCTGTCAGCATTGTGTGCGGCCGCCGGGGCGCAGGAAAGCATTGCCCCTTGGATCAGGATTCGGCAAAGTCGGCATCTCCAAATTGCCATTTTTTTGCAGCCTGTTTTCAAGCTGAGGTCTTGGCATTGCTGGCTCGGATTCTGGGAAACCTTCTCGCCCTTCGGACTTCACGCGACATTACGCCTCCAGTTTTGAATTTGCAGCTCTGGCTATAGATCTGCGATGTTTGTGAGAGCCAGGGCCAGACCAAGCCTTTTTCAATTCTATGCGGCATGGCCACTCTGATGATTTGACATGTTTGGGCTCCCCGAAAACGATCTCCATGGAATCTCTTTTGGTGCGCATTTGACTTCTCCGGTGGGCTGACTCCCGAGAAATCGGCAGGTGTAGAGTCGTGCCGGGAGGGTTCTCCCTGCCATATACCGGGGTGGGGGGGGGGGGATGGGGATGGGGAGGGAGGAATGGGGGAGGGGGGATGAAGGAAGTGGGACTTTGCTCTTGCGATGCAGATGCACAAGGGACCTCGCGCGTACGCTTACAAGGACAACCCGAAGGAGATCAAGTTTCGGCGGTTGCGCCTTGGCCAAAAATAAGAGTTCGCTCAGCAGATCTCACATGTAGCGGTTTCGAAGGCCAGGGCCGCATCCTCTGACAGAAGTGCCTGGGAGGAATCCGAACAGCGACAAGCTGAAGAACGAGCTGCTGTGCTATGGGGGAGCTTTCGAGCTGCCCGGGACTTGGCAGGAGAAAAACATCCAGGCTCATGAAGGATCATGAAGGTTGCAAAGAACACGAGAGTTTGCCCTTCTTGGAGAAACAGGCTCAACTCCATTGGCTTCCGCCAGTCGCCCGATGGCTTCCTCGAGCTGCCCCCAGGCACCCTGTCAATTTGCCATATTTGCAGCCTTAGAAGCCTGGCAGTCTTGGCAGTTCTTGGGGTATCTAGCAACTTTAGCACCTGCTGCTCGAAGTGCTTGGAAGCTGAGAAGCAGTTGAGGTGAGGCACCCGCAGCTGCGATGGCGCTGGCTGCTGTGCGTCAGCACTGTGGGGGTGGTCAAGGCTGGTCAGGGTTGAGGGCCTTTTTGGTTGCCCACACGCGACCACACCGGGCACACACACACACACACACATCCTAGCGGGTTGTCGGTGGTTGGCAATGATTCTGACAGCTGGAAGCAAGTGTTTGCGAGTAGTCAATGCCGAAGCATTTGCCTGCATTCACACACGCAGCTGAGCTAGAACGCTTGCCCGACACAGTATTTGGCAGTTGGCAAGGCTTTCTCCGCGCAAAACCCCCTAAGCACTCGCCACTTTCTGCCAGGCTATGCTGCAGCCCTGCGTGGCACTGGAGGAGTTCAGGCTCGCACTTCACGCTGGACTTCGCATGACTTTCGAGATTCGTATTATGCCTGCAGCCCGCTTTGGTGCAAGCTGTGAAAGCTGTGAAAGTTGTGAAAGCTGTGAAAGCTGTGAAAGCTGCATTTGCTTCAGAGGCCTATGATGTGCTGGCAAGCGTGGCACAAAGCGAAGGCCGCTCTTCGCTCGTATGCGCACGTTGGCCTAGGCCTCCTATTCCAGACCTTACGTCCAAAAGTCCAGACCCTGAACCTCCCGAAGCCCTAAAACAGAAAGAGTCCCCAGCGGCTCCTTTCCTCAGAATCTCAAGTGCTCTTTCTGTGGCCCCTCAGGCGGTGAAGAAGTTCTCAAACTTTTGGCCTGGGCCTTGAGTCTTTCAGTGTTTTGGGTCCGCGCCGGGTCTTGAAGATTCGAGTGTTGTTTACGCGTGGGCGTGGAACTGGATTTATCTGGTTTTATCGTCATGCTTTTCAGTGCTTCTTGCACTGCCAGACCAGAACAGCCTTCACAGCACACAGAATTCCTGTGCTGTGGCAACATGCTCTTCGATGTTTCAGCTTGTGTGTGCTGAATAATGGACGCCAGCGTTGAAACAGGTTGTAGCTAAATTGCTGAGGAACGGATACTGGACAACGTCCGGCGGTATCCAAACAGCGACAAGTACAGGCGAGCTCTTTCACAAGACTTTGTTGGCCCCGGGTGCAGTTCTGAAGGTTTGGATGAATGAGCATGTCATACAGGTGCATCAACCTGAACAAAGCCTCTGGCCAGAAGGCCGTCTGGGTGATTCTCACTCAAAAATCGCATTGAGCTCTGGGAGGATGGTCGGTTGCCACGTCAATAGCTGTACAAGAAACGTTGCTGCGCATGCATTTTCTGCTCGGCTAGAACTAAATTAAAATGAGCCACAGGAGCATAACGTATATTCCTTGCTTACTCTGCCCGGACATTGACGGACTCTGAAAACCCACGGGCACCAATTTAGCAAAGCAAAGCCAAGACAAATACAATACAAATACGCAGGAAAAGATGCAAAACCGTATGGCACAGCACCAGCGTAAGGTTCGAAATCTGGATACCACGTGGAAGGGACTTCGAAGGGCCATCATTGGATCTAGGGAATCCATGCCTTGTGCGGAATCTTCCTGGGCATGTGCTGTGTTTCTTCACTCCTACGAGGTCTCTCAAGACTAAAGTGCAGTGGGAAGGTCATGCCTGCTCTCGAGCTGCTGCGTTTAGCTGGCTTCGAGCGCAGCTCCACCCCGGCTGGGGAGGCACGCCACCGTTCTCGTCCGCCTCAGCTTGGATATGGAAACCCTGAAATTGCAACATCTTGCAACTACCTGAGCCTGCTGTCAGGAAGTGCTGCAGCTTGGTCGGCCCAACGTGGACGTTCTCGAACGAGTGCCTTGGCAAGAGCTCAGATACTGTCGGCAAACTGTGCTACAGGGCATGAAAGATGACGTACATGAAAGTCTGGCTGTATCCCCCATTCGCGGTCAATATATTAGGGCATCATAGTGCATTCTCTGTGTTTGGTAAGATTGCTGCCGCATGGAAACTGACCAAGTCATGGCGGGCACCATAACAACTGCCAAGCTTCATGATCTGAGGTGTGGGCCATGGTGTGGTGGGCTGGTCGTGGGCACTCCATTCTGAGCGAGCCTCCTGCCAAGCTCATGACATGCGATAGTAGAAGGGTCCAGTCGGCTTCCTGTACATCCAAGGCTCCCAGCCGAGGGCACCGCCGCCGCCGCGCTTGGTGCATGCCTGGGAGCTGCTGCTGGCGATGCTCTTGGCGCACCGCTGGGGGGCCAGGCCGGCCCGACAGCGAGTTGCGAAGAAACCACACTTCTTGGCCTTGAGCCTCCTGCATCTCGAGTGCTGCAGGAACCGCTGGCGGTGAATGCTTTCGAGGTGGACAAGGCTCTTACTTTAGGCATCCAAGAGCTTCGGATGATAAGAGTAGAAGCACTCCATGATGCATCACAGAATTGAACTCCCCAACATCCGCAAGGCTTTGGAGATGTGCGGCGGCGGTCTGTGGACAGTTGCGCCCGGGCAGGTGTCATGCAGAAGGGAGTCAACGCCGTCATTCCGATGGTCTGCTCAGTGTCTATCTTTCCCTTCATTGCTGTTGCCGAAGTCATGGATGGGCAGGATGCAAGCCAGTCGAGGGACATCTAAGCACATATGGTCCGCTTGCGTCAGTGCTGCCCGTTTGGAGGTCACTGGGCACACAGAGTTGTTGCTGTGCTTGGCAGAGGCCCGCTGCCAGTGATTAACGCGGTTCTCGGGCTTGCTGTGACAGAGTGATTTTGACAACTCGACTCCACCACTGGTAACATAAGCTCCGCGCTCGACCATTTTGCTGGGTCCAGACTCTGTCTCCTGCCATCCATGCAGCAAATACATTCCCAATCGTTACAAAGCCCCCTCTGCCCTTCAGCCCAAATCCCCACTCGAAAACTGGCAGGCACTGGCTGAAGCGGAGGGTTCCGTGTTTCCGACTGAGGATCGCCTGGAAAGTTGCGTTGTGAATGCTGCTTCGAACTTCCACAGGGCTGCTTGAGGTTGCTTCATATGTAGAGCGCGGAGAAGTCTGACAAAGACTGCTAAGCTTCGGGTTGTTGGCAGCGGGAGCCAGTACATGTGCTTTCGTGCGCCAACAAGAGAGGATGTGGCCGTTCGTTACGGCCGCTGGGGCAAGACACACCCCTTCCGGGCCGACCGCGCCTGCCTGCAGGCTTGAGAGAGTTTTACGGCATAGGAACACAAAAAGTGACAAACGAAGCATCATGGCAGTTGCTGGGAAGCCTTGGGCTCCACGGCTCCGCACGAGAGGTCTTCCACCGTCCGATGCCGCCCGATGCCATGGCGGAGCGCGCTCGGGAGGCTGGAAGCCGCCTAAAGTTACTCGAAGCTCTAAGTGTTGTGGCTGGGTCGCCGACCTTGATGTACGCGAATAGAGCCAAGACGCTAGCCCGCCTCGCATGACCACTGGTATAGTATTTGCACCGGTTGGTCCCTTCAAAGCTTGTTTTGCAATTCTCCCTGGGGCCCTATTTTGCTTTTGTTTTGGAGTTCGCTGCCCCGGAAATACCTTTTAGACATCACAAGGGCCCTTGGCTACAAGGTCTCAGGAGGCCCCCGAAGCCTCTCTTGCTTCCTTTGGTTCGGGCCCAAAATGGGTGCTCAAAATTGGGCCGCGCACAGGAGAGGCCCGTCCAGCATCAGGCCTTGACTCCCCATCTCATAGCAGGAGGCGTTTGATTGCTCTTGAGCACCCTCCGCTCAAGCCTTCAACTCCAAATCCGAGAACCCTAAGATTCCGGAAACCTGAGACCTGCTGTGAGCCTCTCATAGGTGAATCAGAAGTCCCTCAGCAGTGGAACGCTGGTCAGGCTCGGCTCAGGGCTTGCGGATGCTTGCAGGAAGGCTTAAGGTTGCTTTCGACTTCGGATGGCTTAGGATGGCTTCGGAAGAATCTTCGGGTGACCCTTCCAAGGCCTTTGCTCTGTTCCCAGGTGTGCCGCTGTGGCCGTGATGGGCGCAGCGCTGAAGTCACCGGAGAAGGCCCGTGCGGATAGGATGGGGGCTGGAGCGTCTTGCAGTTCTGACCTCATGATGCTTAATCACCTGACATGAAAACTCATGTCAGGCTGCGGAGCTTGCCAATGACGATGCGCGCCTATCCCACCCGAGCCGTTCCGCGGCTTCACGCTTTAAGTCCTTTGTCGTTGGAGCTTTCAGCTGTTGGGGTGAGGCCAGCCCAGTACTGGGGCTCCGGTAGGCTTCGGCAAGGGTTGGTGGCCTAGCGACGGTGCCCGAGCTGGAGATCTGGGTGACAAGCTGCTCCAATATTGCTAGCTTGGCTCCTTCAGGGCTGTCGTGAGCTTCAGAAGTTTCTTCGGTTTGCAGATGTTATTGCAGGTTCAGGAGAGGAATGGCGAGGAGGTACTCGGTACTTTCGACAAACATGTTGAAGCTCCTGCGACATTTAGTTAGGTGTCATCGCGCATGCCAACTCTGCGTTCGCTTTCGTCATCGCGCTGCTGATTGGTGGAACTAGCGGGAGCGCGGCCGTGGCAGAACTGGAGCGGTGGTTGAAGAGGCCTGATAAATTTGGCGCGACAGAGAGAGATTTTTGTGCTCTTGAGCCGTTAAGCGCAGAGTTTTCCGGAACCACCAAGCTTGGAGGCAACAAGAGCGCATTCGCACGGGGATTCCCAAGCCTGGCGATGGGCCGCGTGGCCAAGGTCCACCTGCCATTTCAATTAAGGGAGGCTTCTCGGCCGCTTCCTAGAGAGACGCTGCTTGCAGAGGCTTCACTCACCTGGCCAAGGGCCAGGATGTGGAGGCTTGGTCCCCACCAGGCAGGGGCCCCTAGGTGCTCACGGTGCTTTTGAGATCTTCCTCAACCCGGCCTTATCCACGAAACAGGCATCCCGGCATCCCTGTTGAAAATCAATGGAGTCAAGATCTTAGGGATGTGCTACAAGGGCACTACCTGAAGCCGCTTCAGGCGAAGAGCTCGTTGCCTGCGAAGAGGCAGGGATGGTACAAGCGCAGGATGGGGTAGGGCGTAAGGGCCGCAGGGGTTGCATCACCCAAGGAGATCCCGCATTCGCCCCTGACCTCAGCTTGCCCAGGTTCTCCGCTGGGTCCGCAAAGCTCTAGGCAGCGAGCCGCTGGGCTCGCAAAAATGGGTACACATGAGGAAACCACATGAAAGTTGTATGTTTTCAGAAGAGGTTCTGGGTACACGCATAGAAAAATGTGACAATAGTTTTTGGCAATACATTGAAATAGTTTGGCAATAGTTTCTGTGTTGCAATATTTTTCGATAATTGTTTGACAATTGTTTGGCAATAGTTTGTTAATATAAACATTTGTTCAACAATTGTTTGGCAATAGTTTGTTAATATAAACAATTGCTTGGCAATAGTTTGCTAATATAAACAATTGCTCAACACTTGTTTGGCAATAGTTTGTTAATCTAAACAATTGCTCAACAATTGTTTGGCAATAGAACAAGTGTTAACAATTGTTTGTCATTTTTGAAAATTACTAAACAATTGTTAAACAATTGTTTGCCATTTTCGGAAATTGCCAAACAATTGTTTAAATTGTTAAACAATTGTTTGCCATTGTTGGAAATTACTAAACAATTGTCAAACAATTGTTTGCTATTTTGCCTGCCTCAAAACAATTGTTGGGTGTCCTGGGAATGTATCCGACCATGAACCTTTTTGAAAACATTCAAACATGAAAGTAGCATTGGAGAGTGAATCGATTCCCGTGCCCTTGATGGGACCTGCGCCATGCGCCCAAGGCCCCTGCCCTTCTCAGACATGTCTGTGGCGGGCTTAGCGCTGGCTTGGAGTGTCAAGGCTTTTAGAGCGCTGAACCCTTAAAACTCGCAGAAGCTCGCACATAAAGTCTGTATATTAGGTTCTTTCCTGAAGGCTCTTTCGGCTTAAAGCTTTTTTTAATCCCCTGAGGCGACGTCGCTGCTTTCCAAGGAGGTGGGCTCTGCCGAGATCCCGCCAGGGCCTTGTAGAGGATGAGAAGATCTTGGTGGGACGTTTTGACGTTGTGTGCGTTGCACTGGCCTGTTTTGCCTGCAAGTCCCAAGATTGATGGTTGCCATGCGCTGTGCCCAAGGTTTTGCCACGCCGTAAGGCACCTCCACAATGGAACCTCCTTCGAGGACATCCGCAGCACAGGTTTGCTGCATCGACTTCACAAAAAGAATACAGCGCGGCACCTGTCCAGCTCGTTCATCGTGTACCGTCCGCGGCATCAACTGCCACCAGAAACTTAAGCTCGGAGCACTAGGCGAGCTCGATGAAAGATTGGTCAGACATCGACAACAATCAATCCCGCACGGCACTTGTTCAATTTTGTCCATGGGCCATGTGCGTAGGACGCCATGCGGGCCACCCTTGCCGCCGGTGGAGACTCCGGCCACGACCCTGGAGTCGACATAAACCATCAGATCACCTTGTAACGCGACCTTCACGCTGGCGATGCACGGTATGAGCCTTCGAACCTTGAAACCTCAGATCCCATATTGAATCCTAGCAAAACTCTGTGAGGCACCACCGCCTGTGTTATCGGATCGCTGCTCGGTGCCCGGGATGGCGTGCGGGGAATGCCGGCCGCCGTGGCTGCAGCAAGTGTTTTTGTGTCATATTATGTATATATACATATATATATATATATGTATGTGTGTGTGTATACACATCTTTTAGAGTATGATGTCGACCAGATGTTGTCATGTCTTATGTTTAGGCTTCGGGCCCACGATGCCCACGCAAGCCATTGTGTTTTCTGATGTGGAGCCCGAATGCGCATGGCTCTGGCCTTCAACTAGGGTTTAGGGTTTCGGGGTTAGGGTTTGGGGTTTGGGGTTTAGGGTTTCGGGTTTAGGGTTTGGGGTTGAGATGCAAGAGGGAAGGCTCCACAACCCTCCATGCGCTGCCTTCAAGACCTGTTGCTTCAACACATCGAAGGTACAGCTACGAAGTTGCTTACTGATAGTTACTAAATGTGGGATCCTGTTCCGGGGTGGGCGTGACATCGAGAGTGCTTTTGAGTCCCAACAGTCGCTACACACTGCGCTAGCTTCATGTCGACCCCTCAACTCTTTTGTTTGAATTCCTGGCACAGTCAACCTGAAGAAGCCAAGCCGCATGAAGGTCCGACACATCATGTTTCGCGAGCTACAATCAGGGTAGTCATGATGATGATTACAACTTAGCTCAATTATTCTGCGTGTAGCAACGATTAGAGTCACCAGGATTTGCTTTAGAGAGCCAGTCACTCCAGTGCTGGTGCAATGGCGACACAGCCTCGAAAGTAGCGCGCGCATGGCACCACAGCATAGCATAATCATGAAGAAGTAGCATAACATAGCTCTTAATTGTAGCAACCACATGTGATGACAACAGTATTCTTTTGTCCTACCATTCTTTTGCTTCTTACCTGCTTATTGTTTGCTGTTTACATTCGTGGTACGTAGATGCTGGGACCTCTTGAGATTTCTTTTTCCCCAGGAACGCTGGGTCCGCGCCGTGCTCGCCTGCGACCAAAGTCTTGGGCATCAGCGCCCCCCAGCGCCTTGGGCGTTCAGATTCTTGGAGGCTTCAGGGCTTAGTCGGGTTGAAGTCCGCGCGTGTCCGTCTAGCCAGAAGACCAAAGCTTGGGACTGCAGCGTCAAACTCCCTGAGAGTTGAATGGTGCTCTTATCCAGAAGTGTAGATGAGTTTACATCCTGCTGCGTTTCAAGCTGTTGCTGGCCCAGGAGTATCATCCCCGAGATTTGCCCGCACTGGTGTCCAAGATCCTGTCGAAGCCTCGTAGGCTCTGAGGCGGGCTCGCTCTCTTGCACCAGTTCATGGGAATCGACAGACCTGTGTCTCTCATTGCATCACGAAGAAGCCCTGCACGTCACCGTATCAGGAGATCATCAGGTTGTATCGCAGCAACCCAGCAGGTTCTTAAGCAAGCGCATGCAACCGCTGTGGTGCAGGTTGCCACTCCTAGCATTCCCTGGTGTTGAAGAGTTGCGGCAGTGGTCAAAAGAGCTCCCAGTTCCGAGCAGTGCGCTCCACAGGCTGGTACTCTGGCAAGGAATCTACCTGTACCGTCTAGAACCTGGAATTTGCGTACCACACATGTGGTGAGATGAAATGTACTTACAGCTGTCCCACTGCAAGGAACCCTTGCAGTGCTAAGTGGGCAGAAAGATAACCGCACGCTGAGACGCACGACCACACCCTAGCTGCGAAGTCCATATGCACCGGCAGCACAAGAAGCACAGGCAGCTCCCTTTAGTACTTCCTGTTTTGAGAACACCATCATAAAAGCCCGAGCATTTGCACGCCTGCACCAGAGACATGCATGAAGTGCTGAAGATTCAATACCGCCCCCCTGCCCCCCTTTCCCCCGACATCCTCCCCACGTCCCCCCATGTCCCCCCCAGGTCCCCACGTCCCCCCCCCACATTCCCCACCCACACTCCCCCCCCCACACTCCCCCCCACATTCCCCCCCACATTCCCCCCCACATTCCCCCCCATATTCCCCCCACATTCCCCCCCACATCCCCCCCCATCCCCCCCACCACGTCCTCCCCCTCACTCACGTCCCCGACTACCCCCCTCCCGCGTACCCCCCCGCCCTCCCCGCCGCCCCCCGCGCAAGGCTCCACACACGTAGCTGCAGCTGCAAGAGCAAGTCAATCAAGGGATTGGCCGGTGTTAATGTCTGAGTTCAGCTTTCATTCCTGGCCAGATGGTAGGCCTGGTTTCAAGTTCAGAGATTTCATTGGCCCGCGGCAAGGCCCTCTGAAAACCCGTGGCATCATACCAAATTTCAGCTGCAGCAAACATGCTGAAAGAAGTGGGGAGCTGCAGGGTTTCGCCGCGGGCTTTGGCTGAAGTGAGGGCTGCAGGAGTCCACCACATCCTTTAGCGTTACTTAAACTGGTTCGGTAGGAACGATGTGCCCAACAGGGTAAAGTTCCTTGTCCACAGCCATCCGAGACCGCCAACTTGTTGTTGCAGAGATCGTGCACTGCATGCGAGTCAAAGGCAACATCATGGAACGCAAGCCTTACCAAAAAAACGCACAAGGAATCTTTGATCGGCAGCCTAATCATGATTCCCAGAGAAAGGGCACCCAGATCCAAATAACATGCCCCAAAAACAGCAGGTGTTAGAGAGTCTCCGGGTATCTTGGTGGACATCCTGCGGGCCGCCTCTGTTTCCTGGGCTTGACGGTCAGTGAACCTCTTTTGAAAAGCTGTCGGCCCTGAAAGGGAGTTCATTGAAACGGCAAGAGCCGAAAAATGTTGTCCAACTCCACCTTGAGCCTAAGAGGCTCAACTTTGAAGTGTGGAGAGAAGTACAGCCGTCAGAAGGGATGCGGAGATGGGATTGGGGATGTGTCCACGAGTGTCGAGGTGCTCTCCTCAAGATGCCAGTGGCTCCTGTATAGCCCCACCCGTTGCGCGACCTTCGGACGTTCCAATTCAGTCAGCTCAAAAAAAGGCCTGAGCACTTTACAAGGGGCTTGTCGGATGTGTTAGGCCTGTTAGGGATAAGGGTGCACCGCCCATCGTGTGGGCAGACATACTGAGCGCTTGGCAGGATTTCGTGGCATCCTACTTCGAATCTTACGAGAAGGTGTGGAAAGTGAACCGAGCGGCGCTCCTTCTCATTTCGGCATCTGGTTTTAGTACAAGAATCTGCCAGATTGGAGCACCGAGTTCCGAATGCGATGCAGGCAGAGCCTGAAGCTGCCGAGCTTGGGCAAGATGAGGGCGAGGAGGCAGCTGGGGCTCACGATATCCAAAGCAAGTTGCGGTCTAATGATGTCGTCTCAGAGGCGGATTTGTGAAGTGGTAAGAAATCTGCAGTGAAATCCTCACTCTTGCAAGTGCAGTCACTCATGAATTTTGAGGGTTTTGGGGACTGCTTGGAAGAAACCGGAACTTTGACAATTTGAAGATTTTGGCAGGATGGCGACCGACGGAACAAGCCCATCGAGCCACTGCCTGCGGCGCCTGGGACATGCATGTTCATCTTTTTGTTTCGCTCTCTCTCTCTCTCTCTCCTTCTCTCTTTCTCCCTCAGGCCCAGCCCAAGCCACGAAAATGTATGGGAGAGTGTCAGTCCCGTACCGATTAGATTCAAGTGGCATTGCCAGTTCGGGTTTGGGGCAATCTTGGCCTTCGTTCATTTTGGGCCACTGTTCTTGAACCACGCCGACGTCCCAGCCCACAAAAATGTGGACCTCTGACGGTCATATGTTTTTGGTCTCCTCGTTTAGCGGCAGCCAAACAACTCTTTTTTCGAATGAGTTTCCCATCCGCGGTCCTCCCCAGTAGTTAGGGCGCAGACAATGCCAGCGATTGTACAAACGGAGACCTCAAGTTGTCTTGCAACATGAGATGGCAGTACAAGGGCCTGCTCAGTTGTTCAGAGGACAAGCATTGCCCACCTTTGGTTCACTTTGCGAGGTGGATCACTCGCAGATGCGGTACAACCCAGCCGGGAAGCTCAGGATCTGCTTCCAGGGGCTTCCAGAACAACTCAGTTCCATCACAACTGCGAAGGTTCAGACAAACTTCTACAAGCCCCACGAAGAAGTAGCCAAGATGACGAACGAGCAGGCCGGTGAAGATGAGTTGAGCGTTGGGCTTCAGCATTCGCTCGAGTTGTTGTGTCCGATAGCTCGGGCAGAGACAAAGACCCCGCCCCGCCATGCATAAGACACGCATTTGAGCTCAATGGCAGATTGCGCAAGTTCGGCTCGATTTGCGAGTGAGTGGGGGCCTCGGCGACGTTTGAGTAAGATCGAAGACTTGAACGTGTCCTGCAAAAGAGCCTGCCGACTGCAGGTGCCACTGGCTCACAGATCGTAGCTCCGGTGACGTCCTTCGCCCACCTTGCCCATGTGCTGGGCCGAGAGATAATGGAGGCTTGGGGCCTTGGTTGCACAGTTCACGATGCCAGTTTGCAGGCGAATCCAGCCCTGCTCAGCTGAGTCGTGATGTCACAGCATTTGCGAAACGCCTGCCCACAGGGAATCCGACGCCACGGCTACCAGCAGCCTACCGCCATCCAGGCTCACATCACTTGAGAAGTCTGCAGCAGATAGGCCAGCCTTTGCCAGGCCTAAGTGCGCTGACCCGTAGGCACTCCGTTTCTAAGAGCAGCACCATGTTCAGAAGGGGTGAGTGGGGTGGCAAGCAAATCTCAAGCCTCGTTTATCTTGTGTGACGCTGCCTTGTTGTGGGTCATGTTGATGTGGCATGTTTTGCAGGCGCAGGCAATCCCCGTTGCCCTGTCTGGTAGGGCACCAAGCCTTGGGCGAAAACGATGTGAGTGCATGTAGCCTGGCAGACATCGAGCAAAGAGTAAGTTGGCGGCGCAAGCTTTTGTCAGTGGACAACGCTGCCTAAGTCTCGCGGCCTTGGTTTCAAGAACCTGGTCAGGTCGAGATGTCATCGGCGTAGTGGAAAGCTCAGATTGGAAGAATCTCAGAGATCCTTTGCAAAATATTTTGTGGACTGACTTGTATGTATCACGGGAGAGTTCAGCCACTCAACTGCACGACTGCTCGCAAGCTCGAGAGTTTGTTTGTGAGCCTGTCAAGAAACCATGCATGTGCACGTGCCATGACAGTTGGCGGCCGCCTGTGGCCTTCCCGCACTCAATTGTCGGTTGCCCCGGGAACTCGCGGTTCCTTGGACAGGTGACCCCCCCTGACGCCCTTGCCACCCTTCGCTGCAAATCGCAGCAAAGGAAGGAGGTGAAGCGGAGGTGCTTTCCACACCTAGTAAGCCGGGGCTTGCATGTACAGATGGGGGATGGGATCCATACATGTCTATACCTCCTGGATCGAGCGGAAGTCTTGAGGCCAGGAGTCAGCTCACAGGACGCGCCGTCCAGCACGGGAACTTGCCGGCAGCCACGTTGTAGTGCAGCACAGGATTCGCCAACAAGTGGCCGTTCCGCTACCTCCGCGACATCCGACGGGCTTTTCCACTCGAGCCGGTTCTGGAGAGGAACCAAAGGCTGGTTGACCTTGCTCCTCACAATCCGAAGAAGATCTCCAAACGCGCAAGATATACTCAAAGCTGCGCGGGAAAGTCGATGACGGCTTTGCATTGGGGAAGTTCTACCTTACAGAACCATGATGTAGAACCCCTCCCCCCCCCCCAATCCTCATTGCCTGAAGCTGACATCTTTGGCAAATCATCTCGCTTGAAGCTGGCTCTTTACACACTGAGGCCGAGACAGGCAGTGGCAAGACGGTCGCCTACCTGCTGCCCATGCTTCTTGGACGATCTTAAGCGTCCAGCGACGAGGCGGAGGCAAATGGAAGGTTTGGGAGCGATTGTTTTATTTCCGGCACAACTCCTGCCTAAACACCCAGCAGCTAGCCTGGGGATGATGTAGCCTCTTGACATGCCTGCGCTGCGCGGGGCCATCCTGAAGAAGGACAGGTCACGATACATATGGGAGAACGATGCAGGGAACGCCCCACAAGGCATGTGTGTCCCAAAATCCTGGCCTGTAAACACCATTTGCCGAGAATCCCCAAAGCCTGCCCGGAACACCACAGCTCACTTTTGGACTTGCTGAGGGTGGCTTGGGGTGAGACATGTGGGTGCTGGACAGTCTGAACTTCAAACTTCAACTTGTTTCCCTGTTTCTGAGCAAGGCTCGTGCATGCCATCGCCCAGCACCTGGCTCAGTTCCAGCCGCGGGTGGTGGGCAGTGTGGAACTTGAGTTGTCATAAGTCTTCGTAGGCATGTTCCAAAGCCTGCCAGAACAACAATACGACTGCCATAATCTCAATGTGGCCAATACAGGCCAGAGCTGCAGAAGGACGACGGGCCAATAGGCCCCACGGCATTCATAAAGTTTGCAGGTTCATGAGAGCAGAGCCGTCTCTCGGCTTGCCATTCGTAGCTTAACGCTGAAGCGCACCACCTGAGTCCCGCATCACCCCAACAGGCATCGTTCTCTGTCCAACGAGAGAGCTTGCAGCCCGGATCCAAGACACATGCGAACATAAGATTCCTGATGTGACGGCTAGGCTTTGGCTAGCTGAGAACCTGGACCTGGAATGGTTCATCCCACGAAGTCACGAAGGTGCAGATCGAGACCGAGACCTTCAAGTTCAACAAGCAGCTGGGTGGGGCTCACAGGGTTCATCGCATCCGCGCCCGTGGGCCCACGGCCAGTTCTCCAAAAGACACCCAAGCACTTCAAAGGAGGCCAAACGTGAATCCCTGAACACATCAGGCATGCGGAGCGTGACGCTGGCTGGCGGATTGAGCAAGCTGGAGCAGTTCAAGGAGGTCAAGCGTGTGGGCCCCCAGTCCGCGGCTTCCAGAAGTTGGATGCCCTGTGGGCTTAGGGATGCTCGGTGCGGGGTTGTGAGATTTTAAGCTAAGCTCTTCTCCTCGCCCGGTCTGCTCCTCGCCCGTCACCCGTATTCCCACCCCAGAGTATCCCTGGAGTGTCCCTGGAATGCCCGACCCCAGGGTGTTCCTGGAATGCCCAGCCCCAGAAAATTCCAAATCTGTAGGGTGGGCATGCTCGAAGTAAAATAATGAACTGACATGGTGAGTGAGTTTAGTGTTTAGGGCCTAAATTGGCCAGTCGGGTGCAGGGGAAGGGTGGGCGCCCGAGACTAAATGCATTCCTGTTGTCGCCCCCTGTAGAGCCCTTTGCCCTTTGTCGTCGGCTCTACGAGGTGGAGCAGAAATTGCGATTTGCAATCCTGGCCGCCTAATTGATGTTGTTAAGCCTGAGCCCCGGATCGGAGATGCTGATGTCACTGGATGAGCTGCTTGACTCCTATGGTGCCCTCAGAAAACTAAGACGCATTGAAGTTGTCCACTGGTCAGGATGAAAGGCTGCAACTTGCAGCGATGTACATACGTAGCTGGGGCCCCGGTTCTTGGTCACCATCTGCGAGGCATCTCAGCAACCCTATGAAGCCCTTGGCCCTACTTCACGTCTCCTGGCTCCTGGAACGTTGCAGTTCGGTGATGAAACTGAGATAAATGGTTCCAACTAGGTGAGCTAGATCCAATTGTCGCCTACAGTACTTTCTACAGATCTGGAGGCTTTCAATGTCGGCGCGCACACACACACACACATACACACGCGCACACACGCACAATGTGCCACATTCTTGAAGCTCGAAGCAAAGGTCTTGGATGAAGCTGACCGCATGTTCCACATGGGCTTTGAATACCAGGCCGGCGAATGTCTTGTTGTTTTTGGTTTGAGATGCACCCTGGCAAGCAGCAGATCCCTTCAGAAGTGTCTTATGAGCCATTAGCTGAAAGCTGCCGGACAGTCGGACAGGTTCGCTCGATTGCCCTCGCCTCAGCACCGAGATGATTCTTACTCGTAGCGTGGGCCGCTCAAGCAACCGCCATTACCATCAACTTTTCGAAGTTGGAACTTGAGGTGCAGAACATCCGGCCCAGCAGACAGACGCTTCTTTTCTCGGCAACCTTCCCGTTGCTGCCTCAGAGCCGCGGGCAGGGGGGGGGGGGGGCGCAAGTCGGGGAACGCTGAGTTGACGGTGGAAGAAGACTCGGGTGTCTCTTAGCAAAAGGCGTGACCAAGCACAGCGGGAAGTAAAGAAGAAAGGACGGAAGGGCGTACAAATGGAAGGAGGGAAGGTGATTCGAACTCTGAGGAAGCACCCAGAAGTTGAAAAGGGTCCGCAACTGGGAATTGGGCATGTAGAACAAAGCCGCGTAAGAGCAGTCGCAGCCAGCGAGTAATACTAGTAGTCGTCGTCGTACTCACAGTCGCTGTTGCTGTCGTAGGAGTAGCAAGAAATGTCACTTGGATTCGTACTTGGATTCGTACCAGTACTAGTTTTTGTATGAGTACGAGTAGCAATGCTAGCACTTGCACTTTGTTCACGTAGTAGTACTAGTACGTACTAGGAATGCAAGTAGTCTACCGTCACTTTGAGTTGACCGCAGCTTCTCGGCTGAGCAGACATGAGCTTAGCTTCGTAGTATCGAATTCAAGGGCATCTGGTCCTCAACCATCTTCTTTTGTGTACCTTCAGAAAGTACAAAGCCAGCAAATGTGACACTCCACAAGTCCGAAGGAGGTTCCCAGCTTCGTTGCCCCAGTATTGACCAAGTTGAGGAGACAAGAGCCAAGAGGGCACGGCTGGCCCAGCCGAGCCATTCCAAACACCCACAAGCCACGCCCTAACCCAGTCCACCCTTACAGCAGCACAGCATGGCATAGCAAAGTGCAGTGTCAAGTTGCTGCCAGAGTGCCATGGAGGGCCCAGTGATCAGACAGGGATCTGAGCTGCTTGGGCTCATCCAGATGTACAAGTTGTCCATGACTCATAATGTGTCGCACCTGTACAATGGCCTTGCTGATCGCACTGTTCCCGATGTCCAACATGGCTCGCAGCGAAGGGCTTGAGCAAGTTTGATGATCGTCCCTTCGTGCTTCGAGGGCTGGGACATGCCCGAACACTCCCAGTTCTGTGTCGGCAGTGTCGGTGCAAGGACGGGAAGATGTGGGGGTGGGGGTTGGGGGGCTGTCGAAGGGCTCTCATCGTGTGTGTGTGTGTGTGTGTGTGTGTGTGTGTGTGTGCGTGTGTGTGTTGTGGATGCAGTGCATCAGTATATCACATTTGTGCACGATTTCGCATTGTCCACATTTTGAGTACCACGACACTAGCTTCTTAATTAATTGGGCCACTGATGATCGCTAGTTACGACTACAGTCTGTAATGCAGGCACTGTACAGATTTCCCGGCGCCTTGTTGCTGGAGCTGCTAGAGAGAGCTGAGAGCGCTTAAGCATGCTAGATTTCAGTCTTGGCGGGGCCCACGATTCTCGAGGAGGCCGAACGGCGTCAAAGTCCAGCTCAAGCGTCTCGACACCCTTCGTGCTCGAGATGTTCGACATGCATCTCGGCTGCGGGGGCTCCATGTTTTCATTCAGTGTTGAGGCAAGTTCCCCCCGGAGCAAGTCACCATCGAAGAGAAGTTCGAGACTGACTTCTCCGAGTACATTAAGGTCGGCAGCTGCAAGATGCGAAGAAGGCAGACATTACTATTATTATTATTACCATTATTATTATTATTATTCTTATTATTACGATTATTCTTATTATGATTAGTATGATTATTGTTATGATGATAATTCTTACTCTTTTCTCTTATTCTTATTATTGCTATTGCAGTAGTCGTTGTATTAATTCGTGGTACTGTGGTTGTTCTTAGTATTACAAGCATTAGCATGATTGTTCGCATTCTTCGTGGCTCCATGTCACGAGCATTGACAGTGCCAGGAGCGGAGCTCATGGAGGAGCTGGAAGCTCGGTGCCGTCGATGACTCAGCTCCTCTCTCCCGCTGAAGAGCCGTTGAAAGGAATGGCGGTTTAGGGTTTAGGAAGTTTAGGGCTTAGGGTTTAGGGTCTAGGGTCTAGAGTCTAGGGTCTAGGGTCTAGGGTTTAGGGTTTAGGTTCAGGGTCTAGGGTCTAGGGTCTAGGGTCTAGGGTCTACGAGTGGTAGGTTTAAGTCGACCCTGCCGAGGTGAAGTCGTGCCAAGCCTATGTGCCGCAGGGTTTGGGCTTACTTTCCCATATCCCCAACATATCTTATATTTCATCAGACCCAGAGTTTTTCGGTCTTATAGTGCTGTGCACATGGTTTTGGAAAGTTTTGGAACATTTCCGGATCGTTGTTTGTGCTGTAACCCCGAAGCCTCCGATGCATGAAACCATTGCAAGCATTCCCCGCAAGGCGGAAGTTGTCCCAATCCCAGTGTGCCCCTCGGGGAACGCTGTAACAACCGCGATACCATGTCACATGGGCTATGTTCTCAGATGGCTTGTGTGGGGCCTTGCCTTACCTCGCGTGGGCCTCGCGCAAGGTCGCGCGACCCTCGCGCAGGGCCACACATATGCCCCTCCCCAAAACAATGGATTTTCCTTCACACTGCATGCGAAGTTGCTCAGCAGGGGCGAATGGGGGGAAGTCCCTCGGATCAAAGTTGATCAGCCGGGGTGAAATCCATCGGGTCAAAGTTGATAAGCAGGGGCGAGAATCATGCAGAACCATGCTTTCCAACCCATGCTTGCCAACCCTGCAATGGCCGTAAAACCATCCGAAAAACCATGTGCCCCTGCAGTTTCGCAATTCAAAGCCGCTTACCAATGATGTTTTAAGGCTTCTCAACCCACTGTGCACAGCTCCGGTGCCATTTTTGTAAAAAGGCACAAAAGCTCTCAAAAGCCATGTGCCCCTGGGGTTTCGCTGTTGCTGGGCCGACTTTACACCGCCTGGGGTGACTTCCTTCCTCTGCCTTGTTTTGCTGTGTGCCGCTGGGGTTGGGCCGACTTTACACCGCGTGGGTCGAGATAAACCCGGCGCTTGTAGGGTTTAGGGTTTAGAGTCTAGGGTATATCCATGTTGTGGGCTCCTGAAACTACTCGGTCACTGTATGGACGACCCAGCTCACCAACTGAAAGGTGAAGTCGGGATACCCATGCTCAGTGGCCGACGACGGCGGTAGCAGCAATACCTTTCACGCTTCAAGTTTCGGATGGAGTCAAATTGTTCAAGCCGTCCTTTCTCCCAATTTTGAAGGATTCCTGGGCGCAGAACATTAGAACTTCAGGACCGACTGTTGAGCCGGCGTATCAGCACTCGAAGACGTAAGCCCATAGCCCAACTTAAGGCGTCTTAAATTCCAAGGGCAGTTTCACGGGCCCTTAGTATGGTCCCTTGCCTCCCTTGAAAGGGTTCAGGGAGCATAGTGGGTCCCCTTTGAAGGGCCCGTATTAACCCTTAGATCGATGTGTTCTCCTTCGGCAGGTCGGAGCTGCCATGGGCGGCGCCTTGGGCGTCGCGGCATCGCCGCGACTCGGCGTGGCCAATTTGTTGAGCACAACTGCAGAGTACGTGACTATTAAAGGGACCCCAAACATCTAAACCCTCTAAGCCCTGTAAACCCTCTATCTAAACCCTCTACACCCTCTAAGCCCTAAACCCCTCTAAGCCCTCTAGCCCCTAGCCTAGCTTGTTAGGCTGGTCGTTCCGGGTCTTGCCTTGGCCGCCCTGGTGGGTGGCGCTGGAGGCTACCAGTGGCTTGGAGAGCCTATAGCAGAAGTTACTGAACCTTACACGAACTGTGCTTGGGGAGCTTTTGTCCAGCAGTAAGGGTTGTAAGAATGTTCTGCTGGCCTGTTCGCAGTAAAGTCCTGGAGGCTTTCTTTAGTTCACATTCTTTAATCGCGTTCTTTAAGGGTTCTTCCAAGGCTCCAAGGCAGCTGCAACAATCTCATGTTTTGGATAGCTTTTGGGGAGAGCTCATCAGCCCTGTCGGTGGAAACTCAGGTGGGCCAGATATTGGGGCAGCCAGGCAACATTCCCGTGTCCGCAATGATTTCGTCACTGAGCAAGCCTCGAACAATACAATTGAAACATTAACACTTTTATAACTTTTGATTTATGCTGTCATTCTGCATAGTTTCAGCAGGTTCTACCTGTTTTGTGCAGCCTGCCTTCTGCTCAAGTTCATCTTCTTCCTCATCTGTTGCGATTGATTTGAACGAATTCCTGCTGGTCGTTGTTCTTGGATACGTGCTGATCAAAGTGGCGACCAAGCTGATTGTCGCGACATAATGGGTCCTTCAATCGACCCTCCACAATTGCAGAATAGATTCATATGAGACAGACAGCATGCGGCCGAGTGAGTTTTGGCTGCACCTATGGGAAAAAACGCAAGAATCACAATTGCAGGAGCTCGAGCACGAGACTGGACACCACCCTGAAGGCCTGTTGCTTGTTGCTCCGCTTCGACTGCACTTTGGTGCGCTTTGTGGAACAGAATCTTAGAAGTAGCTAGCAGCCCCCACTTAATTGCATCTTGGTTGCATCTGAGTGGCCACTGAAAGAACTGTCAGTAACTGTGACTTGGTCATGACTTGGGCAAGGTGACACGCAGCTACCTACGCTGCGTCGCCTGAAGTTTATGGACACACAGCTGCAGGAAGCATGCTGCGCACATGGAAATACCCGTCCTTCAGCCGCAGAGCAAGACCAACCAACCATAAAGCACAATGTACTCTGAGGTGAGATGGAGCCAGTGGCAGCTGAAAGCGTATGAGACGGCCTCCGTCGAGGCAGCATCATCGTGTCCCTGCGTTTCCGATATCAACTTTCCATGCACCAATCTTAGTTTCCTGAAAGTTCATGGCCAGCAGCTCCCGCATTATCGTAGTTCCCGTTGTCAGGCACGCATGGCGGTGCTGGACGAGGTGACGCGGGCCTTTGCCCCGTGGATCCAGAGACTGCAGTCTGGCAAGATTGATTTGACGACTCTTGTGCTTGAAGTCTCCAGAAAAGGCGCGGGAGTCTTGTAGCCGCTTGATCTTCTGCATGTCCATGCGTCCGTGGATTTGCAACTAGCAAGGTCTTAGGCTTGCGTATCCATGCTCGAGTGCTAACATGTGTCACCGACGGGCATGGAAGATGCACAACTCCCAGCCAAACAGTGTAGCTTTTATGTTTGTCAATGTGCACGTAACATGTGCGCGCTGCGTGATCCTGTGTTCCAGCCTTGAGTTGAAGAATCATCCTTAGGTACCTGCTTCGTGCCCAGCCGGACCCGTCGATGGTTGAGACTGACGTGGCAGAAGTGCAGGACGCCTCGACAGCAACGCTGGTGGCCCATGTTTTCGATTTCATCATACTGGGCTCCCCTTGCTGAACTCAGGAGCATTTGGCGCCACTTTTCTTTCTCCTCCACCGGCGCCTAGTGGTAGAAACCATCGAGCCAGGGCCCCTGCTTGTTCCACTTCGCCACGAGTACGATCACGCACCTAGATTCGTAAAGTCACAGACTCATAGACTCATAGAGTTACATATCAGTATTCACCTGTCTACCTCTACTGGTCAGGGCGGCTGCCAGCGCGCTCGGCAAGGACTTCGATCAGGCCGCTGTGGCTGCTCGGCTAACCCCTGGACCGTGAAATAAGTGGCGGCTTCAGCCGCTAAGCCATCCAAGGTCACATCTCATATGCTCTTGGTTGGCTCATGTAGGCATGCAAGGGGTGGTTCACCCCGTGCTCTGATCTATAGGAACCCCTTCTCCCCAATCTCATCGGCTGAGGATGGCGCGGGTGCAGACCGGGCGCGAGTGGTGTTCCCAATCATGCTGGAGCGCATGGATGGACATGGATATCGTTACATGCCAGTACTCTTACTGATTATCGGGAGGAAGGTAGTCTTCCTCATGCTTAGTGGCTTAGTAGCTATAGCACTTGAAAGACGCTCAAAGCATCTTACAATATGCCGGGGCCGCAATATCCTCATTGTTAGCTGCTATCGCACCAGGTCCCTCCTGCTGAACCTTTGGTGATCCAATTCCCTACCCGCCAACAAGCTTTAACCCCGTCTGCAGGAGACCATTTCCACACTGGATCGGCTCAGCCCAGTTGCCCACGCTCAGCTTCTCAAGGCCAGGAAGCTGGAGTCTGAAGGAGAATGGAAGAAGAGGGTTGAGTTTCGGCTGGGAGCCGGCAATCTTTCCCTATGGCTGTATGCACGTTTCGTCTTGCGAGCGCGGCACAGAGTTGAGCTTGCACAAAGGTATCTCAGGCTTCCGCCAAACTGCCCATTGGCTGCATTGAGAGAAGGGGAAGAGACAAACTTTTGGGCCCCTCCATAGTATATAAACTGTATATATACTGTATATATATATGTATGTACAAGGCGTACCTAGTTGCTTCTATTCCTGCAAGTTCTCGCTGCTGAAGATCGGGTATCGCAATGCGACACGCGTCCAAAGCACTTTAAAGCCTCGGCTCGAAGCCGGGAACACTTGAAGCGATACCAGTCGCTCCGAGTCCTTCAAAAGCGTGGTCATCGAATGGTCACATGCGGGTTGATTTGAGGGTCCTTCTGGGAAATTATGAATGGTTCCTCTTGGTTTGTAAGGGAAATGAAGGTAATATTGGGTACAGGTATGTTGATCAATTCCCACAAAAACTTGTGGAAGCAGAGCTGCGAGTTGGGTACCCAAGCCCTACGCTGAGGCAGGCAACGTTCAGCGATCAGCGCGTCCATCGGAGGCAATGCTTCTGGTCTTTCGTTCCAAGATCCTAAGCCCTACAAGCAGCTTGAACACGAAAGCTAGCTCGTGGTCGCTTGCGGTGTGGTCGCTTGCCGTCTCTCTTGTAGGGTCGAGATCGTCGGTTGCGGGCCTTGACAGGGGAGTTCTTGGTAGTTCAGGCGCAACTCCGCAACACAAGCTCCGGAAGTATTGGACTGGCGGGAGGGGTCTCTTAGACCATCTTCGACCCCAACTTCCTCAGCTCCCTTCCCCACTTCGCTAGGGCCGCTAGGGTACTGCAGCAATGGTGTGACGGACTCTTGCGTGCTTGCCTGTTTTGTGCTGGCGAGCTGGAGCTTTCTTGGGGCGGATCATGGGGCCACGGCCGCAGGGTTAATGTCCCTGGAAATACAAAAATTAGTCCAACCTTAAGCCCGAGTGGTGACCGGAAGGCGCCGTTTGCAATTGATCGTCGGCGCTGTCTGCCAGGCCAATGCTTGTATAGCTCTCAGAAGCGAATATGACCGGAATTATTGACATACTCAAAGCCCACTGACCCGGATAGATGCGGGACCCCTAGCTGGAGATGGTGCTTGTGTGTGTGTGTGTGCACATATATGTATATTTACAATATGTGACTTTTGTGAATGTATGTAGGCTGCACGCACCCCGCCGTCAAGATCAGACTGAAGTTGAATTGGGTCCTTCGCTCCAGGTACTAGAACGCGCAGACGTGAAGCAGTCGCTGGAGGATCCTAAGTTCTGGGCGCACCTGCAGTCCCGTCCTCAGCTTGTGACGCATTGGCACCCAAGGTCCGCATGAGTAGCCTGGACATCAGCATCTCGGGATCAGGTTTGAGGCGTGGTTGCCTGGATAGGATCACAACGACTTGCTAAGCTGAGTCGGGCCGGCGAAGCATTCAACCATTCAGGATCCGTCCGCCTCCCACGTTTCCCTGCGCCGGTGCGGCCCATAGCACCTCTGACGATGAGACGGCTGCTCGGTAAATCTTAGAATATGGTTTTGACGCTTTGCACATCTGTGCACGATTGATCTTGCAGAGCACCAATTGTCAGCATGCAGAGGGCGGTGGTTTTACCGTCGCTGTCTAAGGTTTCAAGCCGCGCCTCGTCCCCTCAGCTGCCATCTGCGATGGCAAGGCGCCTTGGTCACATCATTTTGCGTGATGATGTCGTTGGGTTGCCCGATTTCTTTTCGATGTCACGGAGGCTAGTGACTTGGGGGCCGCAGCTTCTCCCTCGCAACACACGACCTCTAGTAGGGATAAGTCCTCAGCCCTAATCGTAAGCCAGGCGAAAGCAGGTTACTTTTTCAAGCTCTTCACTCCCAGGCCCCCCTGTCCACCTCATTGTGCTTTGCTGGTTTCGTCTCAAGTGTTGTAGTTATTGTGAATTCCTGTTCGGCTTACCAATAGCATGTCCTGACGCCACTTCACCGGAAAATTTCTGGGCATTCGAAAAGCGCTCTTCCGTGCTTGGGCTTAGGAGGTGTGCGTGTAAGGCGTGGTAGTAAGCTTGAGTCCGATTGGCACATCCGCGGGTATTGCAGTCAACAATCCCAATACGGATCAATACGGCTTCACAGTTGACCTGTGAGCACCTAGGCGGGGAGTGACCCCGCTTGAGCTCCGCAGCTGCAAAGAGTTGTTGAAGGGCGGGGCTTTTGCTATGGTCATGTTAGACATCCGGCCGGCAAGGCTACCGCCACATGGCGCCGAAGATGAAGTGGCGGGTGAGAACGATGCCTCTCTTCTGATCGCGTCAGAGAGTGAAGATACTTTTCCACAGCTCAAGAAACGTCCCGATCACTCAAGCCAACTCAACAGCGGATCATGGCTTGCCTTGGGACAAGAAACAGTACAATAAAACACGATAATCTTCGTCTCAACACATAGGGTGATTGTAGAGAACCCTAAACCCTAAACCCTAATGCCTAAACCCTAACCCCTAAACCCTTAACCCTAAACGCTAAACCCTAAACCCTAAACCCTAAACCCCTAAACCCTAAACCCCTAAACCCCCAAACCCTAAACCCTAAACCCTAAACCCTACAGAGTGCCAACCGGACTGTGAACAGAGGAGGCCTTCTTCTCCCTGAGCGACAACTCCGACGATGGGGCGGCGCGGAGCCGCCCAAAGGTTGCCCGGAACCGGGCCGCTGGGCAGCACTTTTATACTCCATGATAGACAGAAACAATTCATAATATATATATATATATATATGTATATGTATATATAGATACATATGTGTATATATATATATGGTCATCTCCGGCTGCACGACGATCGCACCGAAGTTGCAAACCGAGCCACCAAGGCCAAAGCACCTCGACGCAGTTTTCGCCAGCGCAGAGACTCGTCTCATGCAGAGGCCGCATTTAGACAGCTCTCGAGTGTCCACACTGAATCTCCCAAACCGCTTAACCTTCAAGCCCCAAGGTTCCAAATCCATGAAGCCTGCAAACCCCTAAGCTTTTCACCCCCCAAGCCCTGAAACCCCTTTTAAACCCCTCGAAGCCCGAAGCCTGGCAGCTGTAAATTACGGAAGAGATCGGCAAATCAGCCTCAAATCACCCAGGCGAGCTTTGTCCTCGTGGTCACCTTCCACATTCCTGGAACCGGGGAAGCTCCACTGCAGTAGCTTTAGCATCACAGTTTTCTGGAGCATCTAAGGCTCTGAGCTCCAGTGCAGCTGCATGTAGTTTTCTTGGGACTGCACGCTTCTCTGCCTTGTGAACCTACTGGAGAGTGAGGAATGTGCTAAGCCCAAGGTGACTGCAGACACTGGCGAATTCGATCTGTTGCTTGGCTTCGCTCCATAGAGCTGGGACAAGGAATGCCAGGGTAAGCGCAGGAATCATGGACGATCAGCCTGTGCAGGAAGTGTTGAATAAACTAAACACCCCCCCCCCCTCCCCCCCAGCCCCTTCCAAAGAAAAAAACAAGGAAACCTACTTTCGCGACCGGCGGAAGCTGCCTTGTGCAGCAACCATGCTGGAGCTGGTCAATATCGCCACTGCGTGAGTGAAGGAAGGTTTTTTTTGTGCAAGTGTCGGGACGACTCCATACTAGGGTCCGTTTGGGGATCTTGTTGCAAGGGATTCTGTCATGAAAGTTCCTTACAGGATCCTTCTTGAAGAAACCTCACACAGGCTTCCTCTCAGCATCACTCAGCGAAATTCTGCACGGGCCCGTGCTTAAGTGTCACGAGGGCATACCAAGTCTGGTCCCGCATGATAGGCATCGACGCCTTCCGAATACTAGAGGCTCCAAAGCCCAACAAAAGCGCGAACAAAGTGGCGGCGAGGAGGGACAGGGGGGGGGGGGGGGGGGGGGCGGCAACCCTATACAACCGTGAAGTCAAAGCTAACTTTGTTGGGGAGCCCTGGCACGCCAAGGATTGGGTTGCCATCGGTGATGCCCTAAGCTTGCAGATGCTTGTATATGAGTGTTGCGATAAGGGCCCGATTTGGGTGCGTTCTTTACCGCTCACGTTCATCCTGGTCCTTAAGACTGAAACTCCCAACCGTGTCATCCTGGATCTTGAAGCCCTTAATGACAAGATCCGCTTGACTTTGTTTGTGGTGTGTTCATTGGAGTCTTTGCCTCAATTTGGTCAGTTGCCACATGGGAAACTGTGGGAAGATGTGCGACATGTACAAAGCGCCCGCAACGCTGAATGCTTTGTGGCGTGGTGGGAAAGAGCGCACAGCTTCAAGGACTCTAAGAGGGGGCTTTGGGTGTGCGGGCGGTGTCTCCTTCCTCCGAGGTGCCGAGGGACCTGTCTCCAACGTCTCCACGCATCCGGACTTCTATCCGGCCTGTGCCAGGAAAGATGGTGGGACCCTCATGTGGATACCCTTGCATGGGAGCCTGCGACCGGGTCAGCCTCAGGTGACAAGCGCTTTCTCCTGGTCACAAACTTTGTGCTCGGAGACTATCAGGCACTCCGGGACGCCTTGCTCTTGAAATGCGACGCGGCGACTCGAGCAAGATGCTTGATGTCATGGAGCCGCTCATGAGCGGAAGCGTCTCTACCCGAACGGGCTCTGTACTCGTATCATCTTGAACGCCCGCAGGAGCTAGACATTTGCAAGGAATTGATATGACTTTTGCGAGCTTGCAGGCTGTCATGACGATGGCCTTGAACTCTGACGCTGCGTGGGTGAGTGATGAAAACTCACCACAGCCGCTGGCCTCCAAACATATTGCGGCGGCCTGCTCACGTGTATTGAGCTCTTTCTTCAAGAGCTGAAATGTCCACGCGTACTTGCATTTTGGACCCGCTCCAGATGTCTGCCTGAAGGTCGCGCGTTTGGACGAGTTTCTTGCAAGGGGACGATGACAGCAGCCCCATGGCCTCTTCAGTGATTCGGGACTGTAGTTGACATTGGTAACTTTAGAGGAGAACTCAGAGAGCACTTCATGCTCAGGGGATTCAGGGGATTCAGGGGATTCAGGGGATTCAGGGGATTCAGGGGATTCAGGGGATTCAGGGGATTCAGGGGATTCAGGGGATTCAGGGGATTCAGGGGATTCAGGGGATTCAGGGGATGGCTTCAGGGGCTTCAGGGGATTCAGGGGGGATTCAGGGGATTAAGGAGTCGTGTTTCGAGCATGCCGAGCAGGCTGCGGCACCTAAGACCTGAGGACGCCAGCGGGTCAAACTGATTCTGGCAGTGGAGGAGGGGCCCTGGCTTGTAAAGAAGGCCTTCATCAAGAAGCCCATGTTGCAGCTGGGCTGCGATGCCGGAAGTGATGGCTGTTCTGATTTACTAGGTAGGCCTGTGGGAAACATTTTATAAAATTGAATGATTTAATGTTTTCCCTTATTGGGTTTAAGAGGGTTCAGGAATATTTTTCAGAGGCTTTTAGGG
Source organism: Symbiodinium natans (assembly GCA_905221605.1). Classification (NCBI taxonomy): domain Eukaryota; class Dinophyceae; order Suessiales; family Symbiodiniaceae; genus Symbiodinium; species Symbiodinium natans. The sequence continues at coordinate 169,283 of CAJNDS010002206.1, read as the reverse complement.
GCCATCCTAGTTTAGAAGCAAGGGACCTCCAGCAAAGTAGACCGCCGTGTAAGTTAATCCTCCTTGCAGAGGCGCTTGTAGCCTGCAGCCAAGGATATGTAAGCTGCTACAATGCAAGTTTCACCACAAGCCCAACGATTTTCTGGAGATCGCGTTTGAACGCGCGAACGGGGCCACGGTTGGCCGCTGGTTTGCAGTTTAGGGTTTAGGGTTTAGGGTTTAGGGTTTAGGGTTTAGGGTTTAGGGTTTAGGGTTTAGGGTTTAGGGTTTTCTACCCATCCGGCTATGAGAGGGCTGCTGCTGGCTCACGGTGTGTTGGGCAAGCTTGTAATTTGTGAGCGTTTCGACGCTAGTCCGAAATCTTACGCCCCCATCAGAGAGACTGAACATCCAAGCCGCCCGCAGAACCCCCTCTAAATCCTGAATGAGCCCGCTGCTGGTTGTCTTGCAAAAGAAATCGGAACCACTAAGAGCAACAACAAATAACAAGTATTGACAGTATTGGTGTAAGAAGAGCATAAGAAGAAGTGACTCGCTTTATTGAGCATGTTTGAATACAGTCCCATGGAGACCCAAACTCCGAGGTGTGGTTCTGAAGTCCATGCGCGGAGCCGTTCTGAGCTGCGCGCTTTTATTGGAGGCGAAGGCTCCTCGCCTCCAGCGACGCAGGGCTTTCGGATCCTTTCTTTTTAGGGTGTTTTTTAGGGTGCTGTTTAGGGTGTTTTAGGCTTGGCTTGAAGGTAATGTTTGGGGGTCCCCGTGGCAAAAGCATAGAATCACATGAGGGATGAATTAAACCCCCCGCTATTGAAAGTAAAGAGAAGCGCCCCGAGATGATCAGATGTGCGTTTTGCTCGAGAAAACGATAGGAGTAAAAAAGAACGACAGCGTTCAGAGTAATGCTAAAACTCGAGAAAACGAGAAGAGTAAACACGAGCGATAACGTCATTCAGGGATATCTTGCGGGATAGGGGTTTTCACGCATCCTCACATCAGGGTAAGGTTGTTGGAGGTGTGGAGTTGCCAGTGCGATAAACCACGCCATTCATTCTCATCGCAGTGGTATTGTGCTTAGTTGTGCTGCTACTCGAACCAGAGCGAGAGCAATCCCCAAAAAAGAACAGAAAGACTCATTGCTCGAAGGAACCAGATGAGCTGCCGGAGGCTTGTCCGCATTGAAGCAAGGCAGGATTGACGACTGCCCAGGCCTAGGCAAGTGCGGCGGCTTTTCATCTTGAACTGGCGGCTGCCCAATCCACATGTCCCCAGGTGCAGTTATGACCCGACAGAGTTGGCTTTGGTTTCGACAAACCGTTCAGCTCCCTGAGTTTCGGGATTGGTCGGCTCTGGCTTCATCCTGCACCATGAGTTTGTCCCAACCCAGGAGCACCTGCTGGCCACTGCGGTGGCTAACTACGTCGATCCGGCCAAGTTCTGCCAGCCAGGGAGATGATCTGCTGAGTGGACTGGCTCAGCGGGGAAGCAATATTCTTTGAAACGCTGGTGCCCACAAACCTCGAATGTAAGCTTTGCACCAGACTATCCATGTTCAGGCAGTTTAGGTGGCGTTGCCTCGAGTTCATCTTGGCAGATGCAACAAGTTAATCATAACCCTCTTTGGTCCTTTCCTGGTCCTTTCCTGCTGATGCCGATGTCCTCCTTGCTGTGACTGCCCGTACAGCTGCGCAGCACAGAAGTCGAACCAGCATTTGCCCTACATGTACATGTACAGCGTCGTTTCCCCATTTCGGTTTCACCAAGCGCCGCTCTCCAAGCGTAAGGCTGTGAGACAAATCTGAGCACCGGGGCGTGTAACTCTGTGGTTCGATGGCTCTGAGGATGATTGCACAAGCCTTCTTGAATCCCTTCTCGCCTCACGCCCTCAGCCCAGACCCGAAGGTCACATTCCCTCAGTAGAAGCTTCTGCTTGAGACCCGACCCCACCTTTCCAAATGAGCCCCGTGGCCGCCATTGAGGCCAAAGATTGAGAAGCTAGCCCGTGGTCCTGGCATGGCTCAGATGATTCTTTGTTCAGGGTCGTTGAGGAGCTGCTTGGGTCACAGGGCGCGTTCGTACCTTGACTTGATGCAGAGCTGTTGTCGCAGCGTGACGTGTTCCCGGCATCAGCCATATTAGAGATGTAGCTGGTTACATTATGTGACACAAAGGGCTGCGAAGTGCGAAGCTTTTGCGACTAAACGCAGACTCTTTGCAGGCGACATCCTGCAACATCCCGCCCGAATCATAGTTGCTGCTTTGTGTGCCAGTCCGGTGGAGTGAGATACGATAGGAAGTGTTGAGAGAAGGCGGAAGGATGTGTGGTCTGTCAAGGAATACTGCCTGTGGGTCTATCCACGGTAGTTCTCTTCGACTGTGTGCTGGTTAGGTCCGTATCACAATCGGCGAGGTTGGTCAGGCCAGCAACAGCGCAAGCTTCAGATTGTACGATTGCGCCTTACAGGGTTCTTGCCATGAGAATTGCTGTGTACAGCCAGGTTCCGATCCACACCGTCAAACAATTCAGAGTAATCACGATAGGGGGGGGAGACGTCGCAACATGAGAGGCATGAGAAATGCGCGTACTCTGGGTTTGCTCATGGCCTGTTTTCAGGGGGCCTATAGCCTAAGGCAGCGGTGTCCCACAGGTGAAATAAAAGGTGCTCATTTAGGCAAAGGGCAAAGCAGCCCAATTGTGGAATCTCGGCGCTGACACACAGCTGAACAATGTGCTTTTTGAGTTATGTCCCGTCGGACAAAGGGCTTCGGAGGAGTGCAGCGAAAGCATTCCAATTGCGGAATCTCGGCGGCGCCACCTTGCTGAGAAGCCTCATGTTTAAGTTTCTTCCATCTGACCAAGGGTCTCCGGGAGGGAGGGAATAAACCAAAAAGCAGCTTTCTAGAGTCACTTGCTGTCATTCAGTGGTGTTTTCAAAGTCTGGTCCGCGAATGGTGACAGGCGGCTGCCAATGTGCAGCAGTTCGTCGAAGTGCTTAAGAACGACGACGAGAAGTGGGCCTGGGTGCTCAGAGCTCCCTGGGAACCCAACTCGGCTCGGTTGATTCGCTGACACTTCCGGTTTGCGCGTGAGTTTGTCGGCAATCAACTTACTGCAGGTTGGCTGAGTTAGCGAGGTGTGTGTGTGTACTAAGGTGTGTGAAGGTACAAGGTAGAGTGTTGGGTGGTGTGCGCCCCTTTGCAGTTGAATGCGCGTGTGCCTTCAAATTTGCTTGCAAGGCTTGGCTCTCGCAGCGGGTCGACGGCATGCTACAGAAGGGCCAGGCAGTTGAACACAACGTTGATCGCATCTGTTTGCAAAGATGTTGGCCTTGATGGCGTCCCTAAAAAATGTGTGTCATTGCGCGAAAGCTCGAAAGAGCATCAAGCGCGGTGGCAGCTCCTCGTCTTCGTGAAGTCCATCGCAAGTGCGGAGGAGCCCGAGGCTGAGAGCGACTGCCACAGGGCATAGGCACGATCATGGTACGACCTTGCGGCCTGGGGGGGGGAGAAGAAGAGGCTTGTGCTCCTGGAGCCGAGGCTCTCCCAAAACTTCCAGGACTTCTTGGAGAAGAAGACGGAGTTCTTGCATGGAGATCTCGATCAAGGCCGGCGCGAGCTCCGGAAGCGGCAACTTCATCGTGCATGGTCAAGTGGGCTTTTAAAACAAGGCACCTGGCGGGGGAAATTTGAAGGGTTGTAAGGCCACTTTTGCGACATGAGGGGCCTCGGCCAGGTGAGCGGATGCGCATCCTGCGCAACGTGAGGAAGCGCTGCTCGCCATACACAGAGACCCAAGCCCGTAATGAAAAAACACAAGGGGCCCTTTGGGGGAGCTTTTGGGCTCTGAGGAGTGGTGGATGTGCTGATTGCCACAGATGTTGCAGCTCGAGGCACCTTGCTTGCATTGCGCACCTTCCTCCGTAGCACGTGGTCTGGGGTTTGACTAGGAGCATCTTCAAGCTCAGAAAGCTTAAGAGTCCGGATCCCTTTGCCCTTTTCCAGCAATTTGCTAACATGGCCGGGATTCAAGCTCGGCCAACTCTACGGTAGCTGTTCTGAACTGCCTTAATACTTAAACATGTCCCGAACCCTTTGTGAGCCCCTTAAACCCCAACATCCTAAACGGTGCACTCTGTCAGAATCCTAGGCCAGTAGCTGTTCGCATGACACATTCGAGCATCTGCGAGCGACCATCATCCATGCACCATCCAAGAGTCCCTCCAATGTGGTTCATGACATTTCATGAGGTCTCGATCTTCCCTCCATTTCCACCGTGGTCTCCTACGACGCCGCCAGGGACATCGAAACGTCGGACACCCCAAGTGGCGGTGTGATCTTTGTGTTTTTTCTATTTAGTTTTTTTTGCTTAGTTGTTCAAAAAATTAAATTTCTACGTGGTGCGTGTTGGCTCAACCCAGAGTCCGCAGATTCAAGACCTGCTTCGCCCCAGAAAATAGGGACCCCCAAACAAGTAGCGCCGAGTAAATAAGTCGAAGCTGCCTCACCAAGCTTGGGTGCGGGTGTGTCTCAGGCACACCCATCGAATAGGCCGCACCGGGCGCGCTGGTGCGGCAGGGCAGGCGAGGATGCTGACATGCAAGGGTACCTGTTGTTCAGCTGCTAACAGGACAGTGGACAGAAAGGTCTGGTATCTGGTCAGAGAAGTCCGACTCATTCCTTGCTATTCCCAAGAGATCTTTCCCTGTTGGCTCCGTTACAGTCAGCGGTCAGCGTTGTAAGCAGTTGTTGCGGCAAGACCTGTGCAGGTGCCGGCTGTGCCACCATGAACCGAACTCACTCCAATCCAGCTCGCATCAGGCTTACACACTTCTGACCGGCGACGATCAGAACAAGAAGATGGCAGCTCTTCTTGCCTTGGCCTCAGCAGGTTACTCCCGGGAATGGTATTTTATTGCTCCGCCTTCCACTTGCTTGGGACATGGATCAGTAGCATCCAGCTACCGAGAGCCCATGAAAGCAGACCTTCCTGCGCGCAAGCTGCGGGTAGGTGGAGAACCTGGAGCAGGCCAATCAGGCAGTTCCGGAAGACCTCAAGGCCCCGCCAAGATCCGCTGATCGATGCTGCCTCATGTTGCCCGGGGTACGTATGCACATGGGCCACGATGAGAAAGGTGCAAAGCGAGGTGGTTAGGCTTTCAATGAGATTTTGGCACCAGAAGCTCCAGACCAGGGGCTGGCGATGAAGTACGGCCCTTTTCGGGTCGCGACCTGAGACGAAACTCACCACAGCCGTCTGCAATACATGTCAACCCCCCCCCCCCCCCCCCCCACCCCACATGCAGATCCTAAACCCTCAATCCTGAACATTCCTAACTCTGAAGGCCAGCAACCCTAGCAACCTAGCATCCTCAAGCAGTTTAAAGGAGCCCGCCCCCCCCCCCCCCCCCACAAAAAAAAGAGAAGTAAATGAATAAAACAGCCACCAAAGCCGAGGCCGCCAAGCTTGAAGGGCGCACCTTCCTCGGCAAGAAAAAGGCTGGCAAGGCCTACCCAGGGTTCGGGGCTAGTTGGGCATTTCCCATGGATGGGTCTCGCAGGTTTGTTGGGTTACTTTGGGATGTTTCGGGCCTCAGGGCCTGGGATCCTGACTTTCGGTCGGCTTCGTCGCTGGTGCTCCGAGCCTCGTTCCCATGATGCTCAGAGCCTTGCTCTGCGGCCTTGAGCTTGGCTGATGTAGCCGGCAGTCATCGAACTACAGGGCTGATCCCCCCCCCCTGCCTTTTGTGATCCCTAACAGCCTCCTCCCTCATTGCAAGATGCATAAAGAAAAGGTAGAGAAGAGCTCCTTCGGAATCGGCTTCGACGTTGCCTCGAGGCAGAAGGAGACAGTCCAGGAGCCCAGCGGGTGAGTGGAAGGGCCCATTCCGTTGAGAAGGGGTCCCTTGTTGCACATGCGGGTTCCTTGAAATTTCTTCGTTTGCGTCTCCCATGTTCCCAGGAGCTCGCCAAGCGCTTGGACAAGGAGGCAGACCAAATGGCCGCAGGGCCTCCCAGTGCGTCCTATGCAAACAGGGTTTCTGCCAGGAGCTTGCCAAATTCATTCAGTTGCGCGCACATTGCTCCGACTTGAGGCTCTCAATCGACAAAAAGCCAGCGGTGGAATGAGGGCAGGCAGGATGTGTAAGAGCACATATCAGTGGTGGCTGATATGGAAATAGTACAGGTTGAAAGCTGCTGGGCGCTTGTGACTTGCGAAAGTCGCGGTCCAGGTCCGAACCGGATGCTGGCAAAGACAGGTTTCGTCTCCGCCGCCGTGGCCGAAGCTCCGAAAAAACCGGCAAACGAGGCCTCCTTCAATCTGAAACATGGACCTGTGATGTATGTGAGTGTGTGTGTGTGTGTGTTTGTGTGTGTTTGTGTGTGTGTGTTTGTGTGTGTGTTTGTGTGTGTGTTTGTGTGTGTTTGTGTGTGTGTGTTTGTGTGTGTGTTTGTGTGTGTGTTTGTGTGTGTGTTTGTGTGTGTTTGTGTGTGTTTGTGTGTGTTTGTGTGTGTTTGTGTGTGTTTGTGTGTGTTTGTGTGTGTGTGTGTGTCTGTGTGTGTGCGTGTGTCTGCGTTTGGTTGTTGAGGATGCTGACCGAAGGAGCTTCAAAGAGTTCAGTTGCATGGGGCGCATTTCAGTTCCTTCGTCTCCTTGGTATCTGCATGCAGGGGCCGAAGAAGGACGAGGAATCGTCCGACGAAGATCTCTTTGCTCCTGGCGTATGGTGCTCGGGAACTTGCACCACAGTGGGTTATGCGGGGGAGGGGGTGGGGGCGGGGAGTGTTCAGACCTTTGTGTCTCTGTATTGGAAGCATTTTCATGAGGCACCCTATTGTAAGAATGTATCAAAGAAAGGGTCCCCGATATAGGAAAACGCCCTGTGCAGCAAAGTAGGGAACTTGGCTCTTGCTCTGAAATGTAAGTAGCAGTCGTCGTCGTCGTCGTCGCAGTAGGGTAGGAGTACTGGTATAGTAGTCGTGGTAGCTGTAGTGGTAATAGTCGTGATAGAGCTTAGTGGTTAGCAGTTAGTGGTAGTCGTCGTAGTAGTGCTAGTGGTAGGATGAGTAGTCATTGTGGTAGTAGTGTTGGTGGCGGCAGCGGCAGCAGCGGGCACGGGTAGGGCCGTGGCCGTGGCCGTCGCAGTGTCAGTGGCAGTACCGTTTTGCTTCCGGTTCGAGTTTAAGTTCTAGCTCTGGTTTTCGTTCTAGGTCTAGGCACCATGTACTTCGTTTGCCGAGCCATGAGCGGCATGAAATGCTTGCAGGGAAGAGCAGAGAATGTTGCGACACTGCACAAGAAGCCAAAATTGTACTCTCGCCTAGGTCTGGGCCGCATTTTGAGGAACGGCCATTTCCTGTGCAAGTTGCGGGTGAGGAAGTGGAAGGGTAAAAGGGGTTCGAATCGCAAAGTCAATGTGGGTTGCGTTCAAAATTCGCGTGTCTGCTCCGTTACTTTAATTTACAGTAATTGGTTTGGCCGGTCTATTTTCATGTCTTTGCTATAAGGCGGCACCGAGGGGGTTCCCCTAAAACCCCAGTGTGGCGCTAGGAAAACGCTAGGTTCGCGCTAGGTAAAATCAACAAACAGTATTTCAAATGTCGCATGTCACCACTAAGCGAACCCAACAGACATTGTCTGCAATCAAAAAATCAGCAAAAACTCGGTATTTTTGCGGGGAAAGTTTTTCCCTTTTTCGAACTCACGGCTCCGGCATGTCCAGCCACGTAGTGTCTACGAAGGCTTGGTTGGGCGGCAGAGGTCTTGGACATCATTCGCGTAGATGCAAAAGCAGTTCAACAATTTGACGTTATCATCGTGGGGACATGGATGCTCGGGCAACACGGACATTACCATCGTGCGTACATGCATGCTCTGGTAACACGAACATTATCATCGTGCGGACATGCATGCTCTGGGTAACACGGGCGTTATCATCGTGCGGACATGCTTGCTTTGGCAACAAGGACGTTATCATCGTGCGGACATGCATGCTCTGGCCACACGGACGTTATCATCGTGCGGACATGCATGCTCTGGCCATTGGCACGCAACGAAGCCAGGAAGCATCGTAAATAACGATGTTTTAGGCGTGTCATGTGCAGGACAGGACAGACTGCAAATGACGATCAACTTGGATGCTTTTGGCCACCGGCACGCAGCGAAGCCACGAAGTGTCGTAAATCCCGATGTGTTAGGCATGTCATGTTCACGAAGCACTGCAAATAACGATGGATTCACCCCTCACCCCCTTGGAAAGATGGCAAATGAGGGTGATGGAGTCTAGGTCTAGTACTAGCTAGCAGTAGCACTAGGCAGAGACAATAGGCAGAGGCAGTAGCAGTGGCCGTGGTCGTCGTAGTACTAATCGTCGTCATTGTGCTTGCTGCTGCTTCCGTTGCGAGCTTGAGAAACAGCCTCGAAGTCCCCACCCTTTCCATACGCAAAACCCAAAACCATAAAGACCTGGCCTTCAGCCACGCACAGCTCAGGTCACCAGCGCTTTTGGCCGGCCAGCGAAGGCCAAGGCTGCCCCCCCGGCCACGAGGCCGCCAGTGGTTTTTGCTTTACTGCTTCTGATTGGGTACTTGTGGGGTGTTAGGCTCCAAGTGGCTGATTGCATGCTCCCGAGCCCCTTCCGCACCTTAAGGGGTGCTGGACGTTCAGAGTACGACAAGCATGACTGCTACACAGCATCCCTGAGCCAGGATCTCACATCATCAGCTCTCAAAGGGTGGTCCTTGTTTTTGGTACCCGACATACCTACAAGGGGCATCAACACTTAGAGCGCTGGCTGCGTAGCTTTCGTGAAGATGCGGCTGCATGGCATCCTGCCAAGGTCCCTAAGCTTTTAACTTCCTCTAACCCAAAGCCGTACAAACCTTAACCCCGAAGCCGGACTGCTTTCAAAGAGCTGCGAGGTCGGGGCTTGGCTTCACACTGCCCGCCTTGGAGCTTCCGCCTCGCTGGCGTGCTTCCGCTCTTTCGCTTTTCATCGCTGTTCTGGCCCTGGAAGGGGGCTTGGGTGTTTGGGCGTCAGGCTGACGGGACAAGTGCAGCAGCCACCACAAGCCAGCCCAATCCTCAGAGACTTGTTGCGCAGCCTGCTGTTTGCATGCTGTACCTGCCACCTTCAATCCGGCGGCAAATGCAAGAGCCTGCTGCAATGCTGCAATAGATCCACGCATTTGAGCATGGCTCATGCCCCTGCCATTGTCAGGCCTGCAGCCGCAACCGCAGGTTGGATTGTGCAAGTCCCATGACAGGGGTTTCAAGGACATTGTCAGGTTATGTCAGACTAGCCACTTGGTCTTTCGCGTTGCCGCATTCTCACCACTCTTTCTGGCGACAAGTCGCTTGAGGATTTCCTACCACCCTAAGTAGCGTTTTCACGTCGCCTCACGTTGGAGCGAAAAATGCGTCCCGGATGCTCTTGCCAGGTTGGTCCGGCCGCGATGCTCGCGATGAGTGCTTTGCAGAGGTTCGACATGACACATTGTCGCTGTAGCGAGCGACTTGATGCTTGACGCGCAGAGTGTGGCCAGCGCGTCTCTCAGATCCAGCTCGCCTCCGCGCGGCTTCAGCGATGCGCCACGGGGCTTCAGCGATGGCCCGCTCGCCCCCAACTCAGCAGAGCTTCCGAAAGGCACTGGTCACTGGCTGGTCGCTGAAGTCCGCTGGAGTTGCTCAGGCTGCACAAAGCCGAAAGAGAAGTCGAAGCAGGCGCCAATCAATTTTTAGCAGTCTTGTTTCCGTGGTCACACAATGGAAGTCGTGTCAGGTCCCGTGCCAGGCGAAGTCGCGAAAGGCGCACGACGAGATTGGTTCGCTGGAGTCACTCTGTGTGCAAATGCACCTCATGCCATCCAAACCAGACATCTTGCTCGGTGACTCGCAGGGTCAAAGCATGCCAAACCGATTGTAAATGCGGCTTGTCACGGCGAAGTATTCAGAGCAGAAGCCCCCCCCACACTCTAGGCAGGAACAGGGCTGTTACGACTAGGCGAGGCTGGGCAGAAGGAATGTATGCAAAAATTCGGGCAGTGTGATCTACGTGTTTGCAAGCCGCCACGCCAGCCATGGGTGGAATCGAAAGCTGTTGCGGTCCTCGCCAGGGCTTCCAGGAAGCTCCTCCAAGCGAATGGCTGGACTGTGCACACCGGCAGCCAGCTGCTCAAGAAGCCCAGGGACACAGCTAGGCGGCCGTTGCAAAACAGCGGACAGAAACAGCCTTGGAACGGATGCTTAGAGATCGATCCAAACTAAGTCAGACATGCGGATCCTGAACCGCGTGGTGCAGTTGAAGAGGAGCAGGAGGAGGTTCTTCGCTTGGTGGAGCGAAGCATCTTCCTATCCTATGAGCTGGTGGTCCCCAGGCGGGAGACTACCGGCTCATAGGATAGGAAGGTGCTTCGCTCCACCAAGCGAAGAACTCTTCAACTGCACCACGCGGTTCAGGATCCTCAGGGCAACTCGCTGTACCATCAGCTGAATGCAGAGGCTTCCCTTGTTTTAGGGCCTCCTCTTGTTCCGCCAGGCTGTGGGCTCCAGGCGACCTGCGCTCAAAGACATGCTGTAGCGCCAAAATCCTGGGAACCACCGGCTCATAGGATAAGGTGCTTCGCTCCACCAAGCTCCTCAGCGCTTGCGAGAAAAGCGTCGATGCGGGGCAGGAGCTTCAGAAGCCTGAGGAGCCTCGGGAGCCGGAGCCACAGCCGGCTCAGCCGGATTTGAGCAAGGCGTATGAGCACATTCAGTGGATGTGCTCATACGACTTGCCCAAATAGCCGTTTCGAGCCGCCTGCCTACGGGGAGCTGCCAGCTTTTCCCTCTGGGAGCAGAGAGCAGTGCGGTGCCGCACCCCGCGTTTCAACCTGAAATGGGTCCCGTTCCCATGAGAGAGCTGTGGGCTCGCTCCAATGGTGGCGCAGATGTGCTGCAGCGGCAGCACTTGGGCGATTGGGGCACGTGTAGAGCGCAAAGAGTTTACTCAGGTGCGTGCCCCTGAGTTGCTTGGGAAAAGGCTGTTGCGACCAGTGGTGAGCTCTACAGCGCCTTTCAAGTTACTCCATCAGCTCGGCGTCGCGTGATGACCACTCCTCATCTTTCATCTCCTGCTCTTACAGCATGTCTCGTCAGTGTGAGCTGTGGCCTGCATCCGGCTCTGGCACTGACCTGGCTTCGGCGGTCGCTATGGCGCTTCCTGTGGTTGGTGGACCGTGTCCCCGCAAACAAGTCCGGGTAGATCTACGCGCGTGAGGATACACCTGTGGGACCTGCAACCTTGGCTTGCGAGATGTCATCCACAACGACACTTGCCGCCCCCACTTGCTGCCCTGTGCTGCAGCTGCGTAGCCCAAGGACGATAAGGAAGCCGCGGCGAGTCCTGCATGTCGATAAAACTGGACTCTGCACGAGTTGAGCAAGTCAATCAGTTGCTTTTAGAGACTCCCCAAACTCCTACCCCTGAACCGAAAACATATTGAACTTTTGGACCTTGAAATCCTGAAGCGTCCAGCTTGGGGCACAGGTCCCGGTCCCGAAGGCGCAGCCGGTCCAGAGGACGAAGGCGTCGGAGGCGTTCGGTGCAGAGGGTGTTTTGCGGGTGTTTTGCAGGGTTTTGGGGCCGGTTGGATGCCACGATGAAGCACCCCGCCCACACACACACCTCCGCACGAGCACGCAATCGAGGGGCGGGCTCAGGGTTTCGCGAGGTTTTGGAGTTGCAGAGCGCATAAGGAAGGGCAGTCAAGGATGAAGCGAATCTAGCGCAGTAGGCCGGTAGCCGCCACTAGCCTTCCAGCACAGAAAACTTGCACATGTGTTGCAAGATGCTGCAAGTGAGTCATCGAAAGCTTTGTGCCAGCTGAGCCAGGTCACCCTCCTGAGTGCTGGGCCCTCTTGCCAAAAAGAGACCACGCTAGCTGGGCTCTACGGTCTGAGATGATGAGGTTCAGAGAGTTGAGGGGCCATCTCAAGCATCGCGCGGCAGCTTGTTTAGGCTCAAAGCGTCAAAATGGAGGCTGACAACCTGAGATCTTTTTGTGACTTTAGCGGCACCTATAGCAACTTTCAGTGTCAGACATGCCTACAGCGAATGCGTAACATGCAAATGATACATACAGTTTGCCGTGACATCAGTAGGAAAGGGACAGAACACGCTCGATTCTTGAGATCAACCCTATCGTCTCCACTGCCATTGGAAAAGAGACAACATGGGGGTCGATAAAGGGCCCAGGGCCAAGAAAACCAGCCAATCTCGAACAGCCCTTAAAGCCAGGAGGCTGACAGGTCCACGAAAAGATTTCGGAAGCCAGATGTGTGCTTTGCTTGTCCAGGTAATTCTAGGTACTTTGCCAGCCTGCGGCAAGCAGCTTAACGGCTAACACGACTCCAGAGCGGCTGAGGCTGACCCAGGTGCTGTCAAAGCGGAAGCCAAAGACGCGCCAGCACCTCAGCTGCTCAGCTCGCTTGCCCGCGCCTACACTTGCCGCCCCCACTTGCTGCTCCTGTGCTGCCTACCAGAAGCATCTCCAGCGCTTGCCACGGTCATCGATCAAAGTTGCACCAGGAGGACGACGAGTGCGGTCACGTCTGCAGCTGTGTGGCCTAAGGAAACAGCAGCGAGTCCTGCCTGTCGATAAGCTGGACTATGCACGACTTGAACAAGTCAATCTGTTGCAAAGCATGCTAAACCGATTGTAAATGCGCCTTGTCACGGCGAAGTTTTCAGGGCAGAAGTTCCCTACACTCCAGGCAGGAACAGTGCTGTTACGACCAGGCGAGGCTGGGCAGAAGGAATGTATGCAAAATATCGGGCAAGTGAGATCTGTGTTTTTGCAAGCCGCCGCGCCAGCCATGGGTGGAATCGAAAGCTGTTGCGGTCCTCGCCAGCGCTTGCAGGAAGCTCCTCCGAGCGAGTGGCTGGACAGTGCAGCCCGGCAGCCAGCTGCTCAAGAAGCTAAGGGACACAGGCGGGAGGCCGTTGCCAAACAGCAGACAGCAAGAACCTAGGAGCGGATGCTTAGAGATCGATTCAATCTAACTTAGACATGTCTTTGAGTGCAGGCCGCATGCGACGGAGCAAGAGGAGGCGGCGAGTTGCCCTTGGGATCCTGAGCCGCGTGGTGAAGGTGAAGAGGAGCAAGAGGAAGTGCTTCGCTTGGTGGAGCGAAGCACCTTCCTAACCTATGAGCCGGTGGCTCCACCTCATGTGGCGCTACAGCGCTCGCGCAGCGAGCCTGGGTTCCTCAGCGCTTGCGAGAAGAGCATCGATGCGGGGCAGGAGTTTCAGAAGCCCCAGGAGCCTCAACAGCCGGAGCCCCAGCCGGCTCAGCTGGGTCCGGGCAAGTCGTATGAGCACATCCACGCCTATGGGCCGTGCCACCCGACGGATAGCCCTTTCGAGCCGCCGGCCTACGGGGAGCTGCCCGCCTGGGCCTGGGAGCGGAGGGCGGTGCGGCGCCGCACCCCGCGCTTCAAACTTCTGAACGCGATCCGACAACCGAACGGGGAGACAAAATGGGTCCCGTTCCCATGAGAGAGCTGTGGGCTCGCTCCAATGGGTGGCGCAGATGTGCTGCAGCGGCAGCACTTGGATGCCTTGAGGCACGTGTATAGAGTGTGAAGAGTTTACTCAGGTGCGTGCCCCTGAATTGCATGCTTGGGAAAAGGCTCTACAGCGCCTTTCAAGCTACTCCATCAGCTCGGCGTCGCGTGATGACCACTCCTCATCTTTCATCTCCTGCTCTTACAGCATGTCTCGTCAGTGTGAGCTGTGGCCTGCATCCGGCTCTGGCACTGACCTGGATTTGGCGGTCGCTATGGAGCACACTGGGTGCCTTACAAGGGATGGCCGCAAAAGACCATTCTGGACACAGCATTGCTCTGAGGAGAACCGGCGCATCCTGTGGTTGGTGGACCGTGTCCCCCCAAAGAAGTCCGGGTAGGTCTACGCGCGTGAGGCTACACCTGTAGGACCTGCATCCTTGGCTTGCGAGATGTCATCCACAACGACACTTGCCGCCCCCACTTGCTGCCCTGTGCTGCAGCTGCGTTGCCTAAGGACGATGAGCAAGCAGCGGCGAGTCCTGCATGTCGATAAAACTGGACTCTGCACGAGTTGAGCAAGTCAATCAGTTGCTTTTAGAGACTCCCCAAACTCCTACCCCTGAACCGAAAACATATTGAACTTTTGGACCTTGAAATCCTGAAGCGTCCAGCTTGGGGCACAGGTCCCGGTCCCGAAGGCGCAGCCGGTCCAGAGGACGAAGGCGTCGGAGGCGTTCGGTGCAGAGGGTGTTTTGCGGGTGTTTTGCAGGGTTTTGGGGCCGGTTGGATGCCACGATGAAGCACCCCGCCCACACACACACCTCCGCACGAGCACGCAATCGAGGGGCGGGCTCAGGGTTTCGCGAGGTTTTGGAGTTGCAGAGCGCATAAGGAAGGGCAGTCAAGGATGAAGCGAATCTAGCGCAGTAGGCCGGTAGCCGCCACTAGCCTTCCAGCACAGAAAACTTGCACATGTGTTGCAAGATGCTGCAAGTGAGTCATCGAAAGCTTTGTGCCAGCTGAGCCAGGTCACCCTCCTGAGTGCTGGGCCCTCTTGCCAAAAAGAGACCACGCTAGCTGGGCTCTACGGTCTGAGATGATGAGGTTCAGAGAGTTGAGGGGCCATCTCAAGCATCGCGCGGCAGCTTGTTTAGGCTCAAAGCGTCAAAATGGAGGCTGACAACCTGAGATCTTTTTGTGACTTTAGCGGCACCTATAGCAACTTTCAGTGTCAGACATGCCTACAGCGAATGCGTAACATGCAAATGATACATACAGTTTGCCGTGACATCAGTAGGAAAGGGACAGAACACGCTCGATTCTTGAGATCAACCCTATCGTCTCCACTGCCATTGGAAAAGAGACAACATGGGGGTCGATAAAGGGCCCAGGGCCAAGAAAACCAGCCAATCTCGAACAGCCCTTAAAGCCAGGAGGCTGACAGGTCCACGAAAAGATTTCGGAAGCCAGATGTGTGCTTTGCTTGTCCAGGTAATTCTAGGTACTTTGCCAGCCTGCGGCAAGCAGCTTAACGGCTAACACGACTCCAGAGCGGCTGAGGCTGACCCAGGTGCTGTCAAAGCGGAAGCCAAAGACGCGCCAGCACCTCAGCTGCTCAGCTCGCTTGCCCGCGCCTACACTTGCCGCCCCCACTTGCTGCTCCTGTGCTGCCTACCAGAAGCATCTCCAGCCCTTGCAACGGTCATCGATCAAAGTTGCACCAGGAGGACGACGAGTGCAGTCACGTCTGCAGCTGTGTGGCCTAAGGAAACAGCAGCGAGTCCTGCCTGTCGATAAGCTGGACTATGCACGACTTGAACAAGTCAATCTGTTGCAAAGCATGCTAAACCGATTGTAAATGCGCCTTGTCACGGCGAAGTTTTCAGGGCAGAAGTTCCCTACACTCCAGGCAGGAACAGTGCTGTTACGACCAGGCGAGGCTGGGCAGAAGGAATGTATGCAAAATATCGGGCAAGTGAGATCTGTGTTTTTGCAAGCCGCCGCGCCAGCCATGGGTGGAATCGAAAGCTGTTGCGGTCCTCGCCAGCGCTTGCAGGAAGCTCCTCCGAGCGAGTGGCTGGACAGTGCAGCCCGGCAGCCAGCTGCTCAAGAAGCCAAGGGACACAGGCGGGAGGCCGTTGCCAAACAGCAGACAGCAAGAACCTAGGAGCGGATGCTTAGAGATCGATTCAATCTAACTTAGACATGTCTTTGAGTGCAGGCCGCATGCGACGGAGCAAGAGGAGGCGGCGAGTTGCCCTTGGGATCCTGAGCCGCGTGGTGAAGGTGAAGAGGAGCAAGAGGAAGTGCTTCGCTTGGTGGAGCGAAGCACCTTCCTAACCTATGAGCCGGTGGCTCCACCTCATGTGGCGCTACAGCGCTCGCGCAGCGAGCCTGGGTTCCTCAGCGCTTGCGAGAAGAGCATCGATGCGGGGCAGGAGTTTCAGAAGCCCCAGGAGCCTCAACAGCCGGAGCCCCAGCCGGCTCAGCTGGGTCCGGGCAAGTCGTATGAGCACATCCACGCCTATGGGCCGTGCCACCCGACGGATAGCCCTTTCGAGCCGCCGGCCTACGGGGAGCTGCCCGCCTGGGCCTGGGAGCGGAGGGCGGTGCGGCGCCGCACCCCGCGCTTCAAACTTCTGAACGCGATCCGACAACCGAACGGGGAGACAAAATGGGTCCCGTTCCCATGAGAGAGCTGTGGGCTCGCTCCAATGGGTGGCGCAGATGTGCTGCAGCGGCAGCACTTGGATGCCTTGGGGCACGTGTATAGAGTCCACTCAGGTGCGTGCCTCTGAGTTGCATGCTTGGGAAAAAGGCTGTCTGTCGGATGGCACGGCCGCCAGTAGCCGTGGATGTGCTCATACGCCTTACCCAAATTCCGGGAGCAGAGGGCAGTGCGGTGCCGCACCCCACGTTTCAAGCTCATGAGAGCTGTATGCTCGCTCCAATGGGTGGCGCAGATGTGCTGCAGCGGCAGCACTTGGATGCCTTGGGGCACGTGCATAGAGTGTGAAGAGTTTACTCAGGTGCGTGCCCCTGAATTGCATGCTTGGGATTAAAGGCTGTTGCGACGAGTGGTGAGCTCTACAGCGCCTTTCAAGCTACTCCATCAGCTTGGTGTCGCGTGATGACCACTTCTCATCTTTCATCTCCTGCTCTTACAGCATGTCTCGTCAGTGTGAGCTGTGGCCTGCAACATCCGGCTCTGGCACTGACCTGGATTTGGCGGTCGCTATGGAGCACACTGGGTGCCTTACAAGGGATGGCCGCAAAAGACCATTCTGGACACAGCATTGCTCTGAGGAGAACCGGCGCATCCTGTGGTTGGTGGACCGTGTCCCCCCAAAGAAGTCCGGGTAGGTCTACGCGCGTGAGGATACACCTGTAGGACCTGCATCCTTGGCTTGCGAGATGTCATCCACAACGACACTTGCCGCCCCCACTTGCTGCCCTGTGCTGCAGCTGCGCAGCCTAAGGACGATGAGCAAGCAGCGGCGAGTCCTGCATGTCGATAAAACTGGACTCTGCACGAGTTGAGCAAGTCAATCACTTGCTTTTAGAGACTCCCCAAACTCCTACCCCTGAACCGAAAACATATTGAACTTTTGGACCTTGAAGCCCTTAAGCGTCCAGCTTGGGGCACAGGTCCCGGTCCCGAAGGCGCAGCCGGTCCAGAGGACGAAGGCGTCGGAGGCGTTCGGTGCAGAGGGTGTTTTGCGGGTGTTTTGCAGGGTTTCGGGGCCGATTGGATTGGCTGCCGTGATGAAGCACCCAGCCCACACACACACCTCCGCGCGAGCACGCAATCGAGGGGCGGGCTCAGGGTTTCGCGAGGTTTTGGAGTTGCAGAGCGCATAAGGAAGGGCAGTCAAGGATGAAGCGAATCTAGCGCGGTAGGCCGGTAGCCACCACTAGCCTTCCAGCAAAGAAAACTTGCACATGTGCTGCAAGATGCTGCAAGTGAGTCATCGAAAGCTTTGTGCCAGCTGAGCCAGGTCACCCTCCTGAGTGCTGGGCCCTCTTGCCAAAAAGAGACCACGCTAGCTGGGCTCTACGGTCTGAGATGATGAGGTTCGGAGAGTTGAGGGGCCGCCTCAAGCATCGCGCGGCAGCTTGTTTAGGCTCAAAGCGTCAAAATGGAGGCTGACAACCTGAGATCTTTTTGTGACTTTAGCGGCACCTATAGCAACTTTCAGTGTCAGACATGCCTACAGTGAATGCGTAACATGCAAATGATACATACAGTTTGCCGTGACATCAGTAGGAAAGGGACAGAGAGAGCACGCTCGATTCTTGAGATCAACCCTCTCGTCTCCACTGCCATTGCAAAAGAGACAACATGGGGGTCGATGCAGGGCCCAGGGCCAAGAAAACCAACCAATCTCGAACAGCCCTTAAAGCCAGGAGGCTGACAGGTCCACGAGAGATTTCGGAAGCCAGATGTGTGCTTTGCTTGTCTAGGTAATTCTAGGTACTTTGCCAGCCTGCGGCAAGCAGCTTAACGGCTAACACGACTCCAGAGCGGCTGAGGCTGACCCAGGTGCTGTCAAAGCGGAAGCCAAAGACGCGCCAGCACCTCAGCTGCTCAGCTCGCTTGCCCGCGCCTACACTTGCCGCCCCCACTTGCTGCTCCTGTGCTGCCTACCAGAAGCATCTCCAGCGCTTGCCACGGTCATCGATCAAAGTTGCACCAGGAGGACGACGAGTGCGGTCACGTCTGCAGCTGTGTGGCCTAAGGAAACAGCAGCGAGTCCTGCCTGTCGATAAGCTGGACTATGCACGACTTGAACAAGTCAATCTGTTGCAAAGCATGCTAAACCGATTGTAAATGCGCCTTGTCACGGCGAAGTTTTCAGGGCAGAAGTTCCCTACACTCCAGGCAGGAACAATACTGTTACGACAACGCGACCCTTTGCAGAAGGAATGTATGCAAAATATCGGGCAAGTGAGATCTGTGTTTTTGCAAGCCGCCGCGCCAGCCATGGGTGGAATCGAAAGCTGTTGCGGTCCTCGCCAGCGCTTGCAGGAAGCTCCTCCGAGCGAGTGGCTGGACAGTGCAGCCCGGCAGCCAGCTGCTCAAGAAGCTAAGGGACACAGGCGGGAGGCCGTTGCCAAACAGCAGACAGCAAGAACCTAGGAGCGGATGCTTAGAGATCGATTCAATCTAACTTAGACATGTCTTTGAGTGCAGGCCGCATGCGACGGAGCAAGAGGAGGCGGCGAGTTGCCCTTGGGATCCTGAGCCGCGTGGTGAAGGTGAAGAGGAGCAAGAGGAAGTGCTTCGCTTGGTGGAGCGAAGCACCTTCCTAACCTATGAGCCGGTGGCTCCACCTCATGTGGCGCTACAGCGCTCGCGCAGCGAGCCTGGGTTCCTCAGCGCTTGCGAGAAGAGCATCGATGCGGGGCAGGAGTTTCAGAAGCCCCAGGAGCCTCAACAGCCGGAGCCCCAGCCGGCTCAGCTGGGTCCGGGCAAGTCGTATGAGCACATCCACGCCTATGGGCCGTGCCACCCGACGGATAGCCCTTTCGAGCCGCCGGCCTACGGGGAGCTGCCCGCCTGGGCCTGGGAGCGGAGGGCGGTGCGGCGCCGCACCCCGCGCTTCAAACTTCTGAACGCGATCCGACAACCGAACGGGGAGACAAAATGGGTCCCGTTCCCATGAGAGAGCTGTGGGCTCGCTCCAATGGGTGGCGCAGATGCGCTGCAGCGGCAGCACTTGGATGCCTTGGGGCACGTGCATAGAGTGTGAAGAGTTTACTCAGGTGCGTGCCCCTGAGTTGCTTGGGAAAAGGCTGTTGCGACGAGCGGTGAGCTCTACAGCGCCTTTCAAGTTACTCCATCAGCTCGGCGTCGCGTGATGACCACTCCTCATCTTTCATCTCCTGCTCTTACAGCATGTCTCGTCAGTGTGAGCTGTGGCCTGCATCCGGCTCTGGCACTGACCTGGCTTCGGCGGTCGCTATGGCGCATCCTGTGGTTGGTGGACCGTGTCCCCCCAAAGAAGTCCGGGTAGGTCTACGCGCGTGAGGATACACCTGTAGGACCTGCAACCTTGGCTTGCGAGATGTCATCCACAACGACACTTGCCGCTCTCACTTGCTGCCCTGTGCTGCAGCTGCGTAGCCTGAGGACGATAAGGAAGCAGCGGCGAGTCATGCATGTCGATAAACTGGACTCTGCACGAGTTGAGCAAGTCAATCAGTTGCTTTTAGAGACTCCCCAAACTCCTACCCCTGAACCGAAAACATATTGAACTTTTGGACCTTGAAGCCCTTAAGCGTCCAGCTTGGGGCACAGGTCCCGGTCCCGAAGGCGCAGCCGGTCCAGAGGACGAAGGCGTCGGAGGCGTTCGGTGCAGAGGGTGTTTTGCGGGTGTTTTGCAGGGTTTTGGGGCCGATTGGATGCCACGATGAAGCACCCCGCCCACACACACACCTCCGCGCGAGCACGCAATCGAGGGGCGGGCTCAGGGTTTCGCGAGGTTTTGGAGTTGCAGAGCGCATAAGGAAGGGCAGTCAAGGATGAAGCGAATCTAGCGCAGTAGGCAGGTAGCCGCCGCTAGCCTTCCAGCACAGAAAACTTGCACATGTGCTGCAAGATGCTGCAAGTGAGTCATCGAAAGCCTGTTGATATTCTTGGTCATCGAAAGCTTTGTGCCAGCTGAGCCAGGTCAGCCTCCTGAGTGCTGGGCCCTCTTGCCAAAAAGAGACCACGCTAGCTGGGCTCTACGGTCTTAGATGATGAGGGGTTCGGAGAGTTGAGGGGCCGCCTCAAGCATCGCTCGGCAGCTTGTTTAGGCTCAAAGCGTCAAAGTGGAGGCTGATAACCTGAGATTTTTTTGTGACCTTTCGCGACACCTATCGCAACTTTCAGTGTCAGACCTGCCTATCGCAACTTTCAGTGTCAGACATGCCTACAGGGAATGCGTAACATGCAAAGATACATACAGTTGCCGTGACATCTGTAGGAAAGAGACAGAACACGCTCGATTCTTGAGATCAACCCTATCGTCTCCACTGCCATTGGAAAAGAGACAACATGGGGGTCGATAAAGGGCCCAGCCCAGGGCCAAGAAAACCAACCAATCTCGAACAGCCCTTAAAGCCAGGAGGCTGACAGGTCCACGAAAAGACTTCGGAAGCCAGATGTGTGCTTTGCTTGTCCAGGTAATTCTAGGTACTTTGCCAGCCTGCGGCAAGCAGCTTAACGGCTAACACGACTCCAGAGCGGCTGAGGCTGACCCAGGTGCTGTCAAAGCGGAAGCCAAAGACGCGCCAGCACCTCAGCTGCTCAGCTCGCTTGCCCGCGCCTACACTTGCCGCCCCCACTTGCTGCTCCTGTGCTGCCTACCAGAAGCATCTCCAGCCCTTGCAACGGTCATCGATCAAAGTTGCACCAGGAGGACGACGAGTGCAGTCACGTCTGCAGCTGTGTGGCCTAAGGAAACAGCAGCGAGTCCTGCCTGTCGATAAGCTGGACTATGCACGACTTGAACAAGTCAATCTGTTGCAAAGCATGCTAAACCGATTGTAAATGCGCCTTGTCACGGCGAAGTTTTCAGGGCAGAAGTTCCCTACACTCCAGGCAGGAACAGTGCTGTTACGACCAGGCGAGGCTGGGCAGAAGGAATGTATGCAAAATATCGGGCAAGTGAGATCTGTGTTTTTGCAAGCCGCCGCGCCAGCCATGGGTGGAATCGAAAGCTGTTGCGGTCCTCGCCAGCGCTTGCAGGAAGCTCCTCCGAGCGAGTGGCTGGACAGTGCAGCCCGGCAGCCAGCTGCTCAAGAAGCTAAGGGACACAGGCGGGAGGCCGTTGCCAAACAGCAGACAGCAAGAACCTAGGAGCGGATGCTTAGAGATCGATTCAATCTAACTTAGACATGTCTTTGAGTGCAGGCCGCATGCGACGGAGCAAGAGGAGGCGGCGAGTTGCCCTTGGGATCCTGAGCCGCGTGGTGAAGGTGAAGAGGAGCAAGAGGAAGTGCTTCGCTTGGTGGAGCGAAGCACCTTCCTAACCTATGAGCCGGTGGCTCCACCTCATGTGGCGCTACAGCGCTCGCGCAGCGAGCCTGGGTTCCTCAGCGCTTGCGAGAAGAGCATCGATGCGGGGCAGGAGTTTCAGAAGCCCCAGGAGCCTCAACAGCCGGAGCCCCAGCCGGCTCAGCTGGGTCCGGGCAAGTCGTATGAGCACATCCACGCCTATGGGCCGTGCCACCCGACGGATAGCCCTTTCGAGCCGCCGGCCTACGGGGAGCTGCCCGCCTGGGCCTGGGAGCAGAGGGCGGTGCGGCGCCGCACCCCGCGCTTCAAACTTCTGAACGCGATCCGACAACCGAACGGGGAGACAAAATGGGTCCCGTTCCCATGAGCTGTGGGCTCGCTCCAATGGGTGGCGCAGATGTGCTGCAGCGGCAGCACTTGGATGCCTTGGGGCACGTGTATAGAGTGTGAAGAGTTTACTCAGGTGCGTGCCCCTGAATTGCATGCTTGGGATAAGGCTGTTGCGACGAGTGGTGAGCTCTACAGAGCCTTTCAAGTTACTCCATCAGCTTGGCGTCGCGTGATGACCACTTCTCATCTTTCATCTCCTGCTCTTACAGCATGTCTCGTCAGTGTGAGCTGTGGCCTGCATCCGGCTCTGGCACTGACCTGGATTTGGCGGTCGCCATGGAGCACACTGGGTGCCTTACAAGGGATGGCCGCAAAAGACCATTCTGGACACAGCATTGCTCTGAGGAGAACCGGCGCATCCTGTGATTGGTGGACCGTGTCCCCCCAAAGAAGTCCGGGCAGGTCTACGCGCGTGAGGATACACCTGTAGGACCTGCATCCTTGGCTTGCGAGATGTCATCCACAACCCACTTGCCGCCCTCACTTGCTGCCCTGTGCTGCAGCTGCGTAGCCGAAGGACGATGAGGAAGCAGCGGCGAGTCATGCATGTCGAAAAACTGGACTCTGCACGAGTTGAGCAAGTCAATCAGTTGCTTTTAGAGACTCCCCAAACTCCTACCCCTGAACCGAAAACATATTGAACTTTTGGACCTTGAAGCCCTTAATAAGCGTCCAGCTTGGGGCACAGGTCCCGGTCCCGAAGGCGCAGCCGGTCCAGAGGACGAAGGCGTCGGAGGCGTTCGGTGCAGAGGGTGTTTTGCGGGTGTTTTGCAGGGTTTTGGGGCCGATTGGATGCCACGATGAAGCACCCCACCCACACACACACACACACACACACACACACACACACACACACACACACACACACACACACACACACACACACACACACACACACACACACACCACCACGCACGCACGGCACCACGCACCACGCAACACGCTACGCACGCACGCACGCCACGCACCCCACGCACGCACGCACGCAACGCAACGCACGGCACGCACGCACGCACGCACGCACGCACGCACGGCACGCAAACGCGCACGGCACGCACGCACGCACGCCACGCACGCACCACGCACGCCACGCACGCACCGCACGCACGCACGCACGCACGCACGCACACGCACGCACGCACGCACGCACGCACGCACGCACGCACGCACGCACGCACGCACGCACGCACGCACGCACGCACGCACGCACGCACGCACGCACGCACGCACGCACGCACGCACGCACGCACGCACGCACGCACGCACGCACGCACGCACGCACGCACGCACGCCTCCGCGCGAGCACGCAATCGAGGGGCGGGCACAGGGTTTCGCGAGGTTTTGGAGTTGTAGAGCGCATAAGGAAGGGCAGTCAAGGATGAAGCGAATCTAGCGCGGTAGGCCGGTAGCCGCCACTAGCCTTCCAGCACAGAAAACCTGCACATGTGCTGCAAGATGCTGCAAGTGAGTCATCGAAAGCTTTGTGCCAGCTGAGCCAGGTCACCCTCCTGAGTGCTGGGCCCTCTTGCCAAAAAGAGACCACGCTAGCTGGGCTCTACGGTCTGAGATGATGAGGTTCGGAGAGTTGAGGGACCGCCTCAAGCATCGCGCGGCAGCTTGTTTAGGCTCAAAGCGTCAAAATGGAGGCTGACAACCTGAGATCTTTTTGTGACTTTAGCGGCACCTATAGCAACTTTCAGTGTCAGACATGCCTACAGCGAATGCGTAACATGCAAATGATACATACAGTTTGCCGTGACATCAGTAGGAAAGGGACAGAGAGAACACGCTCGATTCTTGAGATCAACCCTCTCGTCTCCACTGCCATTGGAAAAGAGACAACATGGGGGTCGATGCAGGGCCCAGGGCCAAGAAAACCAGCCAATCTCGAACAGCCCTTAAAGCCAGGAGGCTGACAGGTCCACGAAAGATTTCGGAAGCCAGATGTGTGCTTTGCTTGTCTAGGTAATTCTAGGTACTTTGCCAGCCTGCGGCAAGCAGCTTAACGGCTAACACGACTCCAGAGCGGCTGAGGCTGACCCAGGTGCTGTCAAAGCGGAAGCCAAAGACGCGCCAGCACCTCAGCTGCTCAGCTCGCTTGCCCGCGCCTACACTTGCCGCCCCCACTTGCTGCTCCTGTGCTGCCTACCAGAAGCATCTCCAGCGCTTGCCACGGTCATCGATCAAAGTTGCACCAGGAGGACGACGAGTGCGGTCACGTCTGCAGCTGTGTGGCCTAAGGAAACAGCAGCGAGTCCTGCCTGTCGATAAGCTGGACTATGCACGACTTGAACAAGTCAATCTGTTGCAAAGCATGCTAAACCGATTGTAAATGCGCCTTGTCACGGCGAAGTTTTCAGGGCAGAAGTTCCCTACACTCCAGGCAGGAACAATACTGTTACGACAACGCGACCCTTTGCAGAAGGAATGTATGCAAAATATCGGGCAAGTGAGATCTGTGTTTTTGCAAGCCGCCGCGCCAGCCATGGGTGGAATCGAAAGCTGTTGCGGTCCTCGCCAGCGCTTGCAGGAAGCTCCTCCGAGCGAGTGGCTGGACAGTGCAGCCCGGCAGCCAGCTGCTCAAGAAGCTAAGGGACACAGGCGGGAGGCCGTTGCCAAACAGCAGACAGCAAGAACCTAGGAGCGGATGCTTAGAGATCGATTCAATCTAACTTAGACATGTCTTTGAGTGCAGGCCGCATGCGACGGAGCAAGAGGAGGCGGCGAGTTGCCCTTGGGATCCTGAGCCGCGTGGTGAAGGTGAAGAGGAGCAAGAGGAAGTGCTTCGCTTGGTGGAGCGAAGCACCTTCCTAACCTATGAGCCGGTGGCTCCACCTCATGTGGCGCTACAGCGCTCGCGCAGCGAGCCTGGGTTCCTCAGCGCTTGCGAGAAGAGCATCGATGCGGGGCAGGAGTTTCAGAAGCCCCAGGAGCCTCAACAGCCGGAGCCCCAGCCGGCTCAGCTGGGTCCGGGCAAGTCGTATGAGCACATCCACGCCTATGGGCCGTGCCACCCGACGGATAGCCCTTTCGAGCCGCCGGCCTACGGGCAGCTGCCCGCCTGGGCCTGGGAGCGGAGGGCGGTGCGGCGCCGCACCCCGCGCTTCAAACTTCTGAACGCGATCCGACAACCGAACGGGGAGACAAAATGGGTTCCGTTCCCATGAGAGAGCTGTGGGCTCCAATGGGTGGCGCAGATGTGCTGCAGCGGCAGCACTTGGATGCCTTGGGGCACGTGTATAGAGTGTGAAGAGTATGAAGAGTTTACTCAGGTGCGTGTCCCTGAATTGCATGTTTGGGAAAAGGCTGTTGCGACGAGTGGTGAGCTCTACAGCGCCTTTCAAGCTACTCCATCAGCTCGGCGTCGCGTGATGACCACTCCTCATCTTTCATCTCCTGCTCTTACAGCATGTCTCGTCAGTGTGAGCTGTGGCCTGCATCCGGCTCTGGCACTGACCTGGCTTCGGCGGTCGCTATGGAGCACACTGGGTGCCTTACAAGGGATGGCCGCAAAAGACCATTCTGGACACAGCATTGCTCTGAGGAGAACCGGCGCATCCTGTGGTTGGTGGACCGTGTCCCCCCAAAGAAGTCCGGGTAGGTCTACGCGCGTGAGGATACACCTGTAGGACCTGCATCCTTGGCTTGCGAGATGTCATCCACAACGACACTTGCCGCCCCCACTTGCTGCCCTGTGCTGCAGCTGCGCAGCCTAAGGACGATGAGGAAGCAGCGGCGAGTCCTGCATGTCGATAAACTGGACTCTGCACGAGTTGGGCAAGTCAATCAGTTGCATTTAGAGACTCCCCAAACTCCTACCCTTAACCGAAAACATATTGAACTTTTGGACCTTGAAGCCCTTAATAAGCGTCCAGCTTGGGGCACAGGTCCCGGTCCCGAAGGCGCAGCCGGTCCAGAGGACGAAGGCGTCGGAGGCGTTCGGTGCAGAGGGTGTTTTGCGGGTGTTTTGCAGGGTTTCGGGGCCGATTGGATTGGCTGCCGTGATGAAGCACCCAGCCCACACACACACCTCCGCGCGAGCACGCAATCGAGGGGCGGGCTCAGGGTTTCGCGAGGTTTTGGAGTTGCAGAGCGCATAAGGAAGGGCAGTCAAGGATGAAGCGAATCTAGCGCGGTAGGCCGGTAGCCGCCACTAGCCTTCCAGCACAGAAAACTTGCACATGTGCTGCAAGATGATGCAAGTGAGTCATCGAAAGCTTTGTGCCAGCTGAGCCAGGTCAGCCTCCTGAGTGCTGGGCCCTCTTGCCAAAAAGAGACCACGCTAGCTGGGCCCTACGGTCTGAGATGATGAGGTTCGGAGAGTTGAGGGGCCGCCTCAAGCATCGCTCTGCAGCTTGTTTAGGCTCAAAGAGTCAAAATGGAGGCTGATAACCTGAGATCTTTTTGTTGATACTTTAGCGGCGCCTATCGCAACATTCAGCGTCGCACATGCCTACAACGAATGCGGAACATGCAAATGATACATACAGTTTGCCGTGACATCAGTAGGAAAGAGACAGAACACGCTCGATTCTTGAGATCAACCCTCTCGTCTCCACTGCCATTGGAAAAGAGACAACATGGGGGTCGATGCAGCGCCTCCAGGCAGCAGCTGGTCTTCAGGGCCCCCAGGGCAAAGAAAACAAACCAAGCTCGAACAGCCCTTAAAGCCAGGAGGCTGACGAAGGCCCACGAAAGATTTCGGAAGATGTGTGCTGTGCTTGAAACTTCTTGAAACGCCCTTTTTCTCCAGCCTGCAGCCAGCAGCTTTACGGTTTCACACGACTCCAGAGCGGCTGAGGCTGACCCAGGTGCTGTCAAAGCGGAAGCCAAAGACGCGCCAGCACCTCAGCTGCTCAGCTCGCTTGCCCGCGCCTTCAAAGCACGAGCATGCATCTAGGACAAACTGCAACATTGACAAGCATTCTGAGACGATTTGGGCATGTTTTCGGTGGGGCCCGCTCTTGCGCAGATCGTGGCAAGAAAGTCTTGAGGGAGCGCGAGCCGAAGGCCAGGCTCTTTGTTAATGCTTCCAAGGTCCGTGCGCTAGGAAGCCATGGCTGAGGGACATCATCAGTTCAACCTTCAGACTTGTTCAATCCTCATGCCAACGTTTTTGCTCAGCGCAGGTCTTGGAAGATGCCAAGACAGCCTTGGTGATGCGCGGCACAAAGACTGCCCAAGCCACGCTGCATTGAAGCTGCTCAGCAGCCACATCCAAAGTTTGCGCTGCGTAGTTGGACGACTTCTGATGTTTGATGCCGAAATATCTCTTGCACCTAGCATCTGTGCAGTGAAGCTTGCGCTGCCAGCAGATGATGCAGCAGGACTTCTAACGACATGTCCAACTTCCTCCGAGAGTTGTACCTTCTACGATCACCACTTTCTATGCCCGGCTGCCTTGCTTGGTTTTGCAGTTCCAAGTTAGAATGGATCGAAATGGCATGTGGCACCATCTGATTTTGCAAATGAGCTGAAATTCCACAGATGCATTCGCATTGAACTCTGAGCGAGCACGTCCCTTTGCCAGGCTCTACATGCGGAAGCATGAGGAGCATCCTTTCGAGGAGCATCTGCTTAGGGACATGTGCAGAGAAACCTGAACCTATACTATCTGAACCTCGGGTTTGCTATTGAGCTCTACTACAAACTGAAGATCAGGTGGATACATGTGGCTACGCTAGCTTTAGCAGCTGACGGTTGCTGTGACTCGTAGTTGTTGTCCGCGCCCAGGTCTCTTTTGGAAATCTCCTTTTTTCCGGTGCTTTCGGTTTTTGTGCTGCCGATGTCAGCAAACAGGTGGATATGCTAGTCAGCTGCTAGTCACAATACCGCGGTCCTCTGCAGCCTGCTGCTCTGTGTTGGTCTTCTCTTCTAGTCCTCCTCCGAAGGCTTGGCTTTGTTTCAGCAAAGGATGGGTAGCACAGGCATCCGGCTAGGAGGAAAGACTTTTGCTGGCCCGTTCTCTATGGCATCGAGCTCCCACTTTTCTTCACTTTTTTTGAAAGAAGGACCAGGATGCACAACCAGCTACCCGATAAGTCAGGTTCTGGGACTTGGCGTCATGTGAACGCATTTGCTACTGTATGGCCCTGCCCTCTGTTTTTGTAGCTCGCTTTGACAGGACAGCCAGAAGCTGGAGCAGCTCTGCAAGAAGTTTGACCACTCCCTCTTTGCCTTCGGATCATCCTCCAAGAAAAGGTGGAAGCCCCCGTAGCCTCAGCGCCGGCTGCTGTTTAAGGGCAGTTGCTTGGTGAAGTCGAGCTCCAGCTACGACTTCTCCACTGCTACTGCACCATTGGTAAGCACCTGCTGGCAGTCTCATTTGTTCGATGTTGACCGCCTACGTAGTCCTGATAAGATGGCATGGAGCGAAAGTGACTCCGAGGAGGGTCACAGCCAAACCTGCAGTCAATTCGCCCGGAACATGCCACGCCCTGCAGTTTAGATAAAATCCCATAAAGGGTATATACATATATATATATATATGTATATATATATATATATACGTATGTAATCCCTCCCTTAAAGGGTATATATAAATATATAGGGCCCTAAGTCCCTCTTGCGGGCTTGCGGGCTTCTGTCCTTGGAGGCCTGCGCGGCTCATCCTCGGGAGGTTGTTCGACGGCAGCCTACTCGACATGCAGGACCCCGTAAAGATCACCTGGTGGAGCGAAGCAGTTTGAGAGATTATCATAACGATCAAGCAACGCATCGCTTCAAGCTCAAAGCCTCGGCCGAATGCTGTTCCTTCCACGCCCATCCCGCTTTTGCCTGGATAGCGCATGTGTGCACTCCGAATCCGACAGGAATTCGGTGTGGAAGAGTACAAGTCCATGTCGTCTCGGGCTTGGATGTTCGCCCATCTATCTGATCCATCTCATCTCTGATTTGCCACTGTGTCTCAGTGATGAGCCAGCACCTTGCTGACCAGCTGTCCGCACAGTGACATGCGACAGCTAGCAACACCTGCCCGAGTGTGACTACAGAGGGCTCGTCTTTGCAGCACCTACCTTGAACACAAAAAGCAAGCCCTAAAGAAGTGCAATTCGTGCGACTGCCCCATCTCCAACGCTTGGACTCGCCCAAGGAATTTTCGGGGCGGAGCCACAGACGTGACTCGGTTTCTTCAGCGTAGGCATTCGTAGCTTCACCCCCTGCTGCACACTCCATTGCTTTGATGCTTGCTGCTTGCTTGGGGCAACCATTGTCTCGAGATGCTTCAGATGTTTCTTAGACAGGCTATGACTGGCGTGAAGCCGCCACCGCCTCGACGTGTGGGGGGTGGAACCGTGCATCTCAAAAACTGCACAAACACTTCGCTTGAGTTCAGGCTCGTGGTATTCCAGGGCGCCGGCTTTGAGAATGATGAGAACCTGAAAAGGGTCCGAGCATCAGGGGTTGCCGGTCGGATCGACACGTGCATTAGCCCTCTCGCAGCTCCTTAGGCCAAAAGCTTGCTGCTGGACTACTTCGGCGGGGGCCGGCCCGACAAGGTCCTTTCACTTTGCTTTGCCTTGTGTAGCAGGAACAGGTGGAACAAGGCTACACAAGATTCCAAGGTCGATCATAGGGCAGACTTGGCATACCTCTCCCATCAGGTGCTACTTCCCGGCCTTGAATGTGCGATCGCCGCTTCCCGGGATTCCCCTATTGTCAGAGTCACAACATGTAACGACACCGTCTCCACCAAGGTCTTCACTGTCCTAGACCAGCCGAGCGGTGGGCACCACAATGATTGGGGGGTTTCAGTCTCCATCGCTCTTCAGCTCCGATGGCATCCTAACGGCGCGTGCATCAGAATCTGCCTGCAGCACCAAGTGGCTCCGAGATGCACGCGACGATCAAGGCACCTAAAGAACCACTCGCAATGTTTGCACTGTCCTATGTCCTACCACATGAAAGAGATGCGAGTCATCACCCGAGTACAGTAATAGAAGGGCACCCATCTCTGCCGTCTCCGCCTTTGCAAACACTTAGCACATCTCAGCACTCCGAAGCGCAGTCCAGGCTCCGAGTCAGCCCAGGGGCTGGGGACGTCTACCTACGAATCGTAAAGCAGACTACGCAATCTAAATCCGTTTTTTAAAGACCCGCCATGCGCCTGCCTCTGGAACACGTATGGCCCACTGGATATCGATGGCTTCAAGTGCTACACCTGGACCGCGGGCCACCTTGCTGCTTCAATGCGCTTCACGGCTGAGAGCTCGGGAGACCTGCAAGAGCTACACAAACAGGCACATCCTTAAGCACAAGATAGCAGGATCACCTTTTGGACATCACTGGCCTCCGGCTCATGCTTTTCATGGGCTGCCTGATATCAGGCGTGTGCCTCGACCGCAAATCTATAGGTGAAGACATGCGGTCCGCTCGTGCAGGTGCAAGTCCTAAGCTGAGAAGGTCTTGTAGGCAGGCTCTGCGGAGAGTCCAAACAAACGTCGGCTGGGTAAACAAAACTACCCCCATCTTACACATGACGACGTTCAAGAGCTCAAGAGTCCTCTGCCCAGCAGCGTGTAGGATGTCATGGAAGGAGGCATTTGAGGGATACGCGCTTTGGCCCACGTTGACCCGTTGGCTCCTGCACCCCAGGATGGGTTTCCTGTGCACATCCTGAGATCACAACTCACTAACCGCTCAGGTTCGGCATCACGTGGCTCCTGGACTTCCTGCAGCTGCGCTGCATTCAGTGACCTGGCTGAGTGACTAAGGTTTAGGGTTTAGGGTTTAGGGTTTAGGGTTTAGGGTTTAGGGTTCCAGTTTTGTTGGGTCATCTTCATTCCTTTCCTCCGTTCTCCAGCCTTCATCGTCGAGGCACACACCCTGGACGGAAGAGGGGGTGGGCAAGTATTCGTGCCTCGCGGCTCGGACCAAGGCATAGCTGAAAGTTCAGACATGCTGCCAGCGACCCGACACCTTCCCACCCCAGGTCAAGGGCGTTGGTGGCATCATGCTGTCACTCGGCTTGACAAAGGGGGCGCAAGCCTGCTACCATACGTTGATACATGTCAACCGTGTTCCCAAGAAGTTCCACAATCCCCACAAAAAGACCCTCGAGGCTGATGATGTTTCGGCATTCGGCAGTGGCTTTGGCCTACTACGATGAGGATGGCGACCGGCTGCAGCGCAAGAAGGCCGGCGCCACACTCTCGGGCTTTGGGAGCGTTTTTCTGGGAATCGTCACCTTTGGATTCTCGTTTTCGGGCATTCAGTTTAGATGTTGGCTTTGCAGTTATTGGGCTGCTGGCTTCGGATGTGTGACATTTGAAGGGCGTGCTGTTCGGGGATTGAATGCCCCTGCTCCGTGGGCCAAGCAGTTACCTGCAACACACGCAAGCGCGGTTAGTTGCAGGAGCGCTACCTTGACGAGATGACAAAGCAAGTCGGAGATGTTCTGACGCGAGCGACGTCGCAGGAACGGTCTCGGCAGTTGCGCATGAGATACTTGCTGGCCCTAATGCGTTTCAGTCCCCTGCATCAAGTCAAGACTCAAGACGTATCGGATAGACTTTGCTGGATTGCCTGCACAGGCACAGAAGCTGTGTGGCATGCTCTCGGCCCAACTCGACGAGAAGGCGATCTCGTCTCAGGATGCTCATTCTGTAGTTCTGTAGTTCTGAAAGACGCGTGGGCTGTTAGCTTCGCGCTGCCTTGGTGAGCCTGCGAAGGTGGGCGAGCACGTACGGCGAATGCAGCGGATACTCGCACAGTGTGAGAAGTCCTCCAGCCCAGAGGCGGTCTCACTGAACTGGCACTCTTGTGATGTCTTGCTACGGAACGAACACAGACATCTGGCAACATGCACAGCACAAGACAGCCGGCATGTTTCCTGGAGGCTCCAGCCGTGTACACCAAACTGGTGGAACTCATGGCAGCTTGCATGAGAGAGGGGGTGGGAGGGGGCGTGGGGGGGCGGGGGGATGGGCACCTTTCCGTTGCCAAGATCAGAGCATTCCGCAGACTCCAACCGCTTGATCAGCACTGCCCATGCCCAAGGCCATTCATTTGCACCATCTGCGGAAACCTGCAATCGACCACTTTCAGAAACTGATCTCGCTCTCCGGGAAGGCCGGAAGTACAGGAGGATCATAATACATCAGTGTTTTATGATACGGTTTTAGCATAATTATCATAATACTGTACTCGTATGGTCTTGTAGGATTCACAGCCCACGCCGCCCTGAGGCGCTCTTCCTGGAGGATACCTTGAGACAGCAGAAGCACACCAGCTCCGTGGCAAAAAACCATGCCTTTCCAAGAAAGATGCACTAAAGGGAATTTCCAACCCTCCATGCTCAGAAACCCAGACCCCTCTTCCCGAAGCGCTTATGGATTCTTTTGTAAGCGAGAAGTCCACACGCTACCCATGAGCCCGAGAAAGGCATGGTCCAACTTCTGACAGTACATAGTCGCCGTGCTGCCAGGAGCCCAATCTGTTGTAAGCTGTCCCCAGTGTCACACCTTGCTACGTCGAGCCATGTACCTCCTGTCCCTGGGCAGGATGGACCTGCCTCGTACCGAAACCGCTCACGATCACGATGACCCTGAAATGGCTTTGCTGCTACACGGCGTGCATCTCGTTCAGGTCGGGCAGAGCATGGCAGAAGAATGCAATCGGCTGCAGGTCTCAGGCAAGAGCAAGTTGAGAACCCGATGCCTTACCATCTCCGCCAGCCAAGCCAGAGCACACCACGCGGAGTGAGACTGCTTGAGTGCTTGCACTGTTCCTGCAGGGCGCCCACCGCTGCTGCACTTGCTGCTACGAGCGGAAGAGCCGGAAGTCTAACTCCGAAGTCACTCGAACCACGAGCCGGGAGCTTGTCCCGCTACTCCCAAGCTGGTGTTGAAGCTCAAGCAGCTCTGATCAAGAGAGGCCTCGCTTGTTGAGGCCTGGACCGAAACTTTTCGGTGCCTTCGTACGACGACCTCCTCACTGAACTGCGTGAGCCGACGACAGACGAGTTGAAAAACCACCCGGAGGCACAGCGTCTCACTGCTCACGGCTGATGACTTCTGAGCCAACACGAATGACAAGAACGAAGATTTCAAGATTTCTTGCAGTCTTCAACGAAGCAGCGAAGCCTTGGACCTTTCGTCTTGAACTCATGATACCATTAATGATACTTAAATGAAGGCAGTCGTGCTCAAGCCGGTCCAGTTGGTGCTCAAGTGGTTCGAGAAGATCGATGCCTGGCTGCCGCAGACGTTTCGTTTTTGAGATCGTGCTCATGTTTATCCCAGACATGCCGGAACTTGGACGGTTCTGCTGCCCAAGCCACTCTCTGAGCACCCTGAGTGCTTAGGAGCCTCTTCAGAGCAGACGGGACCCACGTGCAGAGGACCGGGTTTCACCGTAAGCAAGTGCAGGCAACTGCCAAAAGTTGCCCCCCATGCTCATTGGCAGTTGCTGCGTGGCGTGCCGCCTGGTGGAGTGAACCCGGCCTCGCCCATAGGCCGCGTCAAGGGAGTGCCCGAGCTGAATTTGTCAGAGCCAACCTTTGCAGAGCTGGAGCCTTTCTTATTGTTTGGGGTTTCAAGGTGTGTTAAGAGGTGTCAGAGGTGTGTGTGTGTGTGTGCTTCGGCAAGTCAGTCAGGCAAAAAAGTATAGGGCCATGCCGTACACAGTCTAGGCATGTCTGAAAGCTGCTGTGATGCTGTGGCTATAGTCGTCATGCTGAATCATCAGCCACAAACAACTGAGGTGTACGTGCATCTGCTCCTTGGCCAGCAGCTTCATCATTTTCTCGCACGGTTTGTCAATCCAGTTGCTAAGAACACAATTGATTAAAACGCGACAGCATGCCTTGGAGTTGTCGGGATCTTTTTCGGATTGCAAACATCTGTGCCGTGCTCTGAGGAGGGACTCGCCATTGTACAGGAGCCTCCTCATTGGTATCGTCTTCAGCGTTACGCGGCACAATAAGAGCGCTCGTGGAGCTGCAAGACATGTAGGGGGGAATTCCTATTCTCGGCGACTGCCAGCACTGTGATTAAGAGCAGGAGGAGCCGAGAGCAAACCGACCGTGAAGATCACGATCCAAGGTTCTCCTCTTCATCTTCCACTTTCACTTGGCAGGTTGGTTCGAGGATGTTTATCAGCGTGTGCGCAGGAGTAGCATGCTGCCAGTGGGTTTTGTCATCACTCCCGAAAGCTGCAGCCGAGACCGGACAAGCGTCTGTCACCATGCTGCTTGCTGAACTGACCTGAACTGTGTAGCGCGGGTCGCTGGAAAGCAGATGCCAGGCATAGTGCTTAATCTCATGCGCAGCTTGGCTGCACAAGTCTGAACCAGCAAAAGCCCGGAGCAACTTAGCATGATAATGTTGCAGTGGCCGCGGCCAGCGCCAGCCAGAGAGGGCATTGGAGCAGACCATCCCAGAGACACGTTTGTGACAGTCGAAGAGCCGCTCAATCTTTTGGCACTGCAAGGAACTGGTCACCACTGTGCGGCCATGAACATGGTGTCTTGTGGGATGGAGCCGCTGGATGCAATCATCTTGCTCAGGCAGAAACTTGAGGACAGAGGCGACTGCGGCATGACCTTTTGCCCCGAGGTTTGCCAGAGTACTCATGGTAATGCTGGGGAGTCTCGGCTTGACTGGTGGCTAGCAACGAAAGATGTTCAACCCTTCTGGTTTGGTTACGTTTGGTTTGCAGCCTCCAGGGTACAGGCATCATGAGGCTTTGTCATTGCTTGGCTGCTTTTGGTATTGTCGAAGACTCTGAATCCTGGACGTGGGAAGTGCGTATGGTGCAAACAAGCCGAGGATGATTTGTTATGCTGCCTCACTGGTCGTAGTTCTCTGGAACATTGATAGACTGGATGCTGTCCTACAGGTGAGCAGCGTGGCCGCAGTTCTAAGCTGAAGCATTCACCCGGTGCCTTCAATGAGAGAATTACGCCTGTGCTTTGTTTCCTGCGAACCACCATCAAATCTGCCTCGAGGTGAAGAGCTGCATGAGCTCAGCGACTTCAAGCATCAGATTGACACTTTAAATGCCCGGAAGCCAAGAAAGGGGTAGTCGCAGAGGTCGCAGAGTGTACCCCTCGGGAGCAGGTCAATGCGTGGTCTTCGTATAAACTGCCCTACTTCTGAAACGTGAAGAGGCTTAACCTGGGGTGAAACGCGGCCAGGTTAAAAAGGCGACCCTCCTCTCCCTCTGTGCAATGCTTCATCTGCAGGCAAACGACTTGGCCGACGAAGATTCGGACATCTCGATGCTTCAGGCAGGATGGGGTTCTTTGCCCCACCATTGCTGCCACTGCAGACTCTACTAATTGCCACCAACACATGCAACCCTGCAACGATTGCTTCAAGTTGTTTCAAGCGCATGGGTTCCTTTGCACCGAACAGGTCGTGGAGCGGAGCCTCTCTTGTCAGAAGCGCGGCTTGCCAGCAGCCAATGCTCACTCTCCAGCAACAAGCCTCAAACCCATCTTCACCCAGCATCCCCGACTCCATAGAGCTACCGGAAATTCAGCGGCATGTTTTGTGCAGAACCTTCTGATTGTGGATGCCGTTGCTGCCTTGGCCCTCTATCGAATCTCAGTACATTCCCGTTCAAGGACATGTGCTCTTGATACGTCTCGACTCAGCTTGCTGCCAGGCATTGTGGCGGAGTTCTACAACAATGCATGGGGCGATAATCTGGACGACATCAGCATTTTCAAGCACTTGATCGTGGCCTTTTGCCTGTTGTTCATGTTCTGCTGAAACCTTTTCGAATGGACCGATGCGGGAACACACATAGTCAGTTCTCTAAATAATGGTCCTATTTTGGGTACCCTAGATATTAAGGGGCCCTGTGGTAGAGAAGTGACCACATCTTGTCACACGATGTTGTAATATGTTATAACACTCTAGAAACAGTTATCCTACGGCGTTACACGTTTTATCACGTTTTCAGACCTATAACATGTCATAGGATGTTACGATCTGACAAGCTATGATATAGTCTATAGTTCTTAGTCTAATCGGTTACTGCGCATGATTGTTTTATATGAGATGTGCATATGCATGTATATAGATAGATAGATACGTATACTAGGCAGTTTCCCCACCTGGTTCCGCCGAACTTAGAAACTACAAGTCTACGAGTCGCAGCAGCCCCTCTCTTTGCGAAAAAATCCTGCAACCCTAGCAACCATCCCACCCCCAAGGCCCCAAAGCATCCCCTGCAACCTGAGAAGCCCTGAAGCCTCAGAACCCGTCTCAACCCCCAAGTCGTGAGATCCTCCTCCTCAGGAACTCCAGGACGGCTTAGACAGCGAGCAACGCTCGGCCACTCGCTCTCCACAGCTTTTCGGTGGGGGGGGGAGCTCTTCCAAACTTAGGCCCCTGCTGGCGCCCCCTTTCCTTCAGGGTGTCAAAGGGACTACAAGGGACCTTGAGGCGGAGAACAGCCCTAGCTTCAGGGAGTCTCTGAAAGGCAGAGTAGGGTTTGGGGAGGTTTCACGTGGGGTCTCCTGCATGCATCTCAGACCATGCGACTTTCCACTCCATGGTCAAACTTAGGTACTGTAGACTCTGGCCCTAATCCATCCACATCCCCGAAACCCCAAAGTGCCTCTTAGGGAGAGAAGCCCAGCGCATCCAGCACAAGCCGTCGTGGCGGCGCCGACTACGCAGCGCTCCCTAGCGACCAGCCCCAGGCGAGTCCACGGGGGTTTGAGGGTTTGGGTTGAAGGTTGGATGCTGATGAGTTCACAATGGACCACACTTATCTGCATTCAACATGACGGTTGAGGGTTGCGGGTTTTTGAGAGCTTGGGAGTTTGGCGTGGTGACAACTCATATTGGGACTCGGCATGTGCGCACCCAGTTTACGGGCTTATGTGCACAGCGCCTTACGCTGGAGAGATCTTGAGCGTTTCAGCATTGAACTGATGAATAATTGTAAACGCTTGCGCGCGCCGCCTCGGCGGCCAGGCAAGCCCAAGGCCCAAGAAGTTCGAAAAACCTTTCGCAGGTCTGGCAGGCCAAAAGGTTTTAGGGGATGGTTTTGAGGGAGGTTTCAAAAGGGGTCCCAGAAGAGCTCCCGGGGGGGGGGCTCCAAAAAACACCCCAGGGCGGGTGTTCAGTTTCTTGCATTTTGGGCTGCCTCTGTAGGAGCCTGCGACACGCGGGAGGGAAGGGAGGGGCGGGAGGGGAGGCGTCACGAAAATCAAGTATAAGTGTCGGGGGAGGGGTTGAGAAAGGGGGTGGATGCTGGTCTGCTTGTTCTAGACACCTCTCGGCTGGAAGCCGAGGCGAATACCAGCGATATCTCGCACTTTCCACCTAGTCCCGCGACAGCTCCACTCAAGTCTGAAGAAACACTATGCTGTTCTGCATTGAGGCAACGACGCCGACGCAAACGGGACTCAGCTGAGGGCAGAAGCTCACGTGGCGAGGAGAGGCAGGCTCAACAGAAGCGAGGGCGCTTGTACCGGTGACAATAAACTGAGATGATCACAGAAGTCAGGCGAATTCCTTCGTCGATTAAAACGAACTACACTGCTTTCCGAGGCAGTGCCACTAGTGGTTCAAGAGTTCTTGCAGCAAGTCAACACACGGCTGCTGTTTCCGCCAGTTGCGGAAGTGCTGCGACACTTGTGTATTGGTGAGCACGTTCATGGTGCTTGATGGTAGTTTCAATGACGATTGGCATCTTGGCGGGGGCTCGTAAATAAAATGTGAGCAAGACACTTCCTCTGCAAGCGTGACACGAAATCATGTCTTGTGTAGTGATGGCCAGACCCTGCCGTGACCTGCAAACGCACCGATGCAAAAAGGAGCTGCCGTGATACACTGTTCTTTGCTGAACCACACCTTGATGCTCTTTCGTTGGTGTCCATGCCAGGTCAGTCTGACAGCAAGGCCAAGGCCGAAAGATTCTGTCAGCTTGTGCCATAATTTCGACACAGCTTCCGCGATTTGCACCGACAGTTTTGGGTCAGCTATCGGCATTCGTGTCAAGTCGAAGCAGGTCTTGTTCAGGAGATACCGGCTCCTCATGCAAAAATCTGGCAGCAGGCTCGATGAGGTTTGTCTGCCCCGAGTGTGACCGGATTGGGGGCTTAGGAACCCAGCCTGTTGTCCCAACAGATGTGTTCCTGGTAGGCTTCCTCGCATTGAGATGAAGGAGCTCGGCCCCTCCTTCCAGCTCACCATTGACAGAACGAGGCAGCAGCCCAGATTCGCAGATCCATGGGAATCCGAATCGCAAGAAGTGCAAACCAGTTCAATCAGTCAAGGCGTGTACTGCAGGACCCTAAAGTGCATGAGAGCTCCCGCCATAAGACAGAAGACGGTTACCGACAGTCACTTCTGCTCGTCACCAAAGTCGGATTCGTCATGCGCGTCCTCAGGGAGCCCGACAAGGATCGGTGGAAGCAGGCCATCAAAGTCCCAAAGGCTGCGAAGCCGAAGAAGGCCAGGGAGACTTCGATGTAAACGGAATAGTAGGGAATGAGTGGGTGTTCTGATGATGTTCGGGTTTGGGGAGGGCTTGGATGTCGTGGACAGCTCCCTTTCTTCCGTGGGCCCATTTCTTAGCAGTGCCCTTTTGTCTTTTGTTGTGTTATGGGGGTTGGCGGTGGTTGTGTTCTCAGTAGCAGTTCAAAGGGCAGAGTTCAAGAGTTGGAGATTTACCTCTTTTAGCGGTCTCGCGGGAGGTCAAGAATGTGAAGACGACCGACATGGGCAAGAGGATAGGCAGGTACCACTTAGGCACGGGTGCATGCCTGTATGTGTATGCGGACCGACTTTCTCATCACGCCAACCACTATCTACCGCATTCGCTCTTCTGGATCTTTGCAGCACGGTCAGGCAAGCAGGACTTCAATCAAATTCACACCATCCACCACGGTTGGAAGCTCAGCTCTCCCACACTTCATTCACTTCATTCACTTCATTCACTTCATTCACTTCATTCACCTCATCTCATCTCAGGACTTGAACTGTCCACTGACCCAAGGCGCCTCAAAGAAGCGGAAGCTGACACAAGCGCTCAAAGAGGGAGCCGCGAAGGCGCCAAAAGGTGAGGGGCTTGGAGATTTCTGTGTGGGAATTCAACGGATGCATCCTTTGTAGCATGCCCCATGCCCCTGCGATGCGCTTTCGATCCTGAAGTATCCTGAAGCCGAGAATCCCACCCCAGGTGGCGACATGAAAGCGGAGGCCAAAGCAGCATGATGCCTCGAACTGAACACTTGCCTTGCCGGGTCGAATTCGAGTTACATCATGCTGCAATGCTGGGTTGCGAAGGGTGGGAACACAAGTAAGACATGTGACTAGAGTATCTGCCTCGTTGTGTTCAATTGCACTCATCCACACCAGTTTCACCCCCACAGCAGACCACCCCATCACTAGCGGGGGAAAGAATCTGCTATGCGTGGGTACGTAAGCGGCGGACCAAGTAGCTTGCGATGGTGGCACAAGTCGCATGCCTGGTGCACATTGCAGGGCAGACCCAATCAAACCCATCTCCACGTGAAGGAAAGAAGCTGGCCCAAGACACGTGCCATCAGCTGTCCGCCCAAGCAGGTAGTAAAAAGTTGACGGCTGGCGCATCAGTCTGAAGCGTGCCATCAGTTCTGAGATGCTGCTTCGAACATGTCCAGCCATGTTATCTGGCACACCTCTGCTCGCGTCCATAGCCACAAGCCTGCATGTGACGTGGCTCACAGCGTAGCCATGAGAAGGAGCGATGCCCCGAAGTGATGGACGTGCCATGGCTGAATTGCACGCAGTGCAACGTGCGAATTAGACCGCCCTGGCACGTGGCCGAATCTTTCACCTGAAGACCAATGTTACTGCCGCTGCCACTGTTCTGTCCGCAAGAGCCAGGATGCTGCGGAGCTTGCTAGGGAGACAGGATCTCAACGATGCCCACACTTTCTGATGTGACCTCAGGGGATGTGCCAGTCTTCACGGTGGAGCTCGGCCTCCGAAATACCGAGCTCAAGCAGGTCCACGCAGAGGTGCCGGGCCCTAGGGCACTTGCAAACTAGCTGCGCCCACCTGTGAACAGACCTGAACAGTCGGTTTGGAGCCGCAAGGTGTCAACACCACGGAAGGCACCAAGGCGGCACAGCCGCACACCCAGGCGCCGTTTGCATATCTTGTGTGAAGTGCACAAGGGCAATGCTGAGTGCAGGGGGTGCGACCCCCCCCTACACTGGCAAAACCAAAAATCAGGATTACTCAGAGCTACTGGAAAGCGGCCCTGCCCAAACCCACCGAAACCCTGAAGCCCCAAACATGGCCCAAACATGGCACGCTGTGGGGGAGTTGGCTCCGCAGGCCTTTGGACCCTTCCCTGGTGTCGCCCGCTGTGCCGGCAAAGCCGGCTAAGCCGCACCTGGGCGAAATTCTTTGAAAGTTTAAGGCTTCAGGGTTCAACAATGTTAGGGTCACTTTAATGACTGCCCCCAAGATTTGTTCTGATGCTGGGTCTGAACAAAGGTTTGCCGGACGGGTCCTGATGAGACTTGGGGGCGGGGCCTCTTGCGGATTTTCTGTTGTCATTTCCATGATTTCTGAATATTGTTGCGAGAAGTCATGTCAATACCGTCTTCAGGCCACCACCGGAACCCCGCGCGCCATCTCCACTGCGGCGCCCGCCCAGCGGGCGGCGACGGAGCAAAGCTGCAGCTCGGGCTTGACTGTCGTAGATGCAAGGTAGGGCTGCCACAGTGCACAGGCTTTACTCTAGCAGTTGGGGAGGTTCTGTAGGGTCACTACAGTCAGGTTCAGTTGCTTATTGTAGGCTCAACACTGGGTAATTTTCTCCGGTTGTCAAGGTCGGGCATGCAGGTGATGTAAACACCCACACGCTGCAATCCCAAGCATCGCTTAGTTGCCATCCTTAGACTTGACTCTTGAAATCGGCATTTACGTCATAAATTGCGAGTCTAATTCGGTTTTCCTGCATATATAATCGCGGAGTTTAGGCTGGCCTTCCGGAAAGGATTTCGGATGGTCTCGGGTTCGAGATGCTTCATGCTTGCAGACTAGCAAGCCAGAGATTCAAAATTCGATTTCATTGACAAGCTGCTTGACTGGTGCAGTGTAGTCAAGTGAGAGATCAAGAAACCGACTTGTGTTGTCATGCATGCTTTCAGACTTTCAGCCAGGCTCCGTTCACTCCTTCCGGGACGCCAGCCAGGACACTGGAGGCCAGACTAGCCTGCTTCCCACTTGTAGGTTGCAGAGCTTCTCGCGCTGCTTCACTGCAACTGGAATAGGGGCATCGCGTCGGCCTGCATATGTGTTTCTAGTTCATACTGAGAAGCGCGAAGTGTTTCTGGCTTCCGCGCTTGCCGTCACACTCGAAGCTTGGATCTTGGTCAGGACAGCTGAAGCAAAATGCGTAAGTTGCATTGGCCGCGCGCATTGTTCAGCCAGTGTCCCGCGCGCCGCGCACTGGAACACAATGGCCTTTGTTCCGACAAGGAGTTCCTACACTGGTCCTACACAGAGCAGAGTGCACTCGGGCGCAGACACCTTTGGATGATGTCTTGACATATCATGCGAAAGGCAACTCCAAGTTCATATCTCTCCAAAGGGCGAACTATGTGAGCCTAAGCAGTCCCATGCCACCTGCAATCGGAGTACTGTTTTCACGGGAGGCTGCGCAGCTCTCCAGCCTGGACACCAAGGCAGAAGGCAGGGATGAGTAAAATGAGCCTGGCAGCACGCACTCACATGCTCACGTGACTCACGTGCTCATACACACGTCATCTGCACGCAAGCGTATTAAGCGCCTATTTCTTGCAGCATTCACAGTCACAGACAAACATCGGCCAAATGTGAACAGCGAGCGGACCGCAGAGTGCTCGGATGTCGCGTCTTGTTGGAGTATGGCCCATAGCTTCTCGAGCTTCTCGTAGATTGAACATGCAGGCGGACCTGCAGACACCTGCCGTGGCTGCGGAACCATCTTCACCGAAGACTCGGTGGCAGAGCTGCAAGTAGCTGAGCGCCCGACACAAGGTTTTTACTACTCCTGCGCACCTGCAGCTGCCTACCATCTGCCACGGTACATAGTTGCGAGGCGGCCTTTTTTAGAACCAGGTTTTTTTGTTTCAGCTCTCTCGCTGCCTGGGGCGCCCCAAACAGAATCGACTGCCGGCAAAGCTGCAAACGACAGGTGTGTCGGGAAAGAGTCTTGGTACCTCTTGGAGAACACCCTGAAAGCTCAAGAACTTAATGAAAGCTCCAAACGCTACCACTCCAGAAGGGCGCCATGGAGCTAAAATGTATCGCAGCATCTGCTTTGCAAGCCGAGCTCTTCTGCCGACGCTGCGGCCGCCGCCGCGTGTGCAGTCGCTGTGGGCAGCGAGGAGCCAGAAGGGGCGGGGGGGTGGGGG
Organism: Symbiodinium natans; assembly: GCA_905221605.1. Classification (NCBI taxonomy): domain Eukaryota; class Dinophyceae; order Suessiales; family Symbiodiniaceae; genus Symbiodinium; species Symbiodinium natans. Next base: position 126,983 of record CAJNDS010002206.1, on the reverse strand, counting down.
AGGGGGAGGGGGGTGGGGGGCCCTTACTACACCATGTGACACTCTGTGGCTTTGGATGTGCTGCAGGAAGCTCGAGCATCTGCACCACCTGCGGCTTTGGCTATAGTGAGATGGTTGACAGCAAAGCAGCCGCAATGCCAAGTGAGATGCTTGGAATCAACGAGAGCTCGGGGTTTGAACTCGAGTCAGCAGCATGCCTGGCCTGATGTTGAATGTTAGGACTTGATTTGGGTGAAGCAAGGTGTAAAAAATGATCGTGCTGTGCACATCATGCCGTATCCGTGCTTGCACCTCTTGCACCTCATGTCTGGAAGCAGCTCTGCGCCTGTCGAGATGTCATCTTCTGATAAAGCAAAATAACAAGCAAACGATCGGCGTTTGTCCACCTGACCTTCTGTTGTCGTACTCTTGCCCTCTCTCCAAGGACAGCCCGAACTCGGTCGCCCACACGCTCACCGGTGCGCTCACCGGTGCGTTCGCCGGTGCGTTCGCCGGTACGCTCGCCTCCGCTCTCCCGTCGCAACTCTCCAAGGGCGGTGACCGTCCTAGGCAGAATGGGCGAAACTGCTGGGTTTCCGTGGCAGTTCTGGTGTCATTGACGGCTTTATCCAATTCACTATGGCAACTGACAATACTACTGCATCATCCGTCTTTGAACTGCAGACGCTTCTCTGATCAGCCTGGGCTTTTAAGAGGCTTGCACGGGAAGCCGCCATCGATGCTGGAACGATCTGAAGCGTGGATGAAATACCGACTCTTGCCTGAACCGGAGAGAACCACAGGATTCGTAAGAGTTTTGAATGAGGAACAGTATTTTGGCAGTTCCTGAACGGCTCCGCACCCCACCTGCCGCACCCGTCGGTACATCGTGTTGACAACACCACATAGGTCCATCAGTCACAGCCAGTTTGCGCTTCAAGGCGAAGAGAAGCTACAAGCGCTCAGAGACAAGTGCCAAGCGGAAATAGGCCTGGAATGGCAAAGAAATGCAGACACTCTTGGTTTTGTCTCCCCAAAATTCCTGGCTCACAAATGCGACCAGAACAGGACTTCATTGACTTAGGGACCTATAGGGCATTTACCCCCTCTCAAGGTTCGCAGCAAGCCTTGTTTGTGTCCTTCTGCATGGAAAGGTTCCTTTTCCCCGCGCCTGTACCACCCTGTGCGCTCCCCTCGGTGGCTGGCGGGGCCCGAGGGCGGAGGAGGCCTGCCAAAGGGCTGGAGATGAGGATCCTGATAGGATCCTGCTTGATAGGGACCCTCGAACCTCGAGAAGTATTCTCACTTCGAGCTCGCAAGCAGACGTAAGGAGCGCCTTGTTAACCCCAAAGTACAAAAGCCACCGAAGCCTGACTGAATGTTGGCCCATAGGTCTCTTTGAGCGCGGGATGCGGTCGATTGCCAGGCACCGGGCAGCCAGTAATGCTCCATAAAGCGCTTGAGAGCTCCATGTCTTGCCAGGTCCCAGCTCACCACAGTCCTGTGCAGCCTATACAGTCCCAAGATACAATGTCTCCACACCACCCCCAGAACCAGACCCCAGCAGGAGAAACAAACTGCCCTGTGGCCCTGTGGGAGAGGCGCGCGCTGGAGAAGCGGCGGCACGAGGAGGCAGAAAGCCGAAAGCCGAGTCTCAAAGAATCGAAGCACCCGCTTCGCAGGCCCAGCTCGAGTCCGAGCTGCTTCAGTGCCCCTTCACGCCGAAGCTCAGCGCATGGTCGCCGGATTCGAGGCCCCAGCTTCAATGCATTGTGTTCGCAGCTTCGCTTTCGAGAGACCCCAGAATACTTATTCGCGCGGAGTCTGGTTTCTTGGGTTGTTGAAACACGGTTGGATACTGTTGCACACGCTGGGCGCAGCGCACATGTAAATTATACCTCTTGAGGGCGAAAAGGCTGGATCGTTCCTGTACGGCAGCCTGCCGAAGGGTTGATCCCTGTACCAAAGCACTCAACGGCTCATGTTGCTGTTAAGCTGGCTGGCTGGCTGTTAAACTGTTGCTAAACTACTTGTAAATTCCTGTTAGGGGGAAACGGAAATGAAACCGAAGCCCTCCAAAAGCATCTGAAACTCGAATCCGCAGGCCAAGCTCCGCCCCGGCATCCCCGTCGCCGAGGTTTTGAGTCCGGCGGTTTGTTTGGGTCGAAGAAGCTCACGTCTGAAATTCATGGCGTTGGTTTGGGAGTTGTTGGCTGGGCGTCGAGTTTGTGTTGGACTAGTGAAAGCTGATGGAGAAAGGCCTGGCCTGAACATTAGCTTAACTTGGTTTCCCCCCCCTTTAAGCTGCATGGCGACACTGAATTCCGACCCTCGCTCTGCAAGCAGGAAGCCTCTTCGAGCAGTGGTAGCTTCGCTTGCCTCTGATGAGCGGCCGGACCCCGAAGGCCCCTCCAGTTGCGAATAGCCGTGTTGCTTGCCATAGAGGGACCCTGCAGCTCGGGCCTGCAACTTTCCAACAGGTCTTGCGGCAATAGAATGCGTGGAACAAGCAAGGCTTGCAAACCCAAGGGTAACTCACTGTCTCTTGGCCCTGGACGACTCCAGGAAGTCCAAGCTGAACGACATCGAACCACGAACCGCAGTCTAGTTTTCTGGGCAGATAGAGAATTGCTCAGGCCACGTGACTCCCGAGCGGGCAAAAGAGTTCTACGAGAAACAGCAGGCATGGTTCGAGGCGCCTCGCCGTGTGGTTGGTTCTGGCAGTACAGAAGGTTTGTTCGTTGAAAAACCGACATGTCCACAACTTTAACTGATGCGCCCTTACATGACATGCGAGTGTAAATCCAGGCCAAGCAAGAGGAGCAAGATGAGATCCGCAAGGCAAGCGCGAAGTAAGTCCAGTACTGATTTTCCTTTGCATTTCCATCGTGCCGACTGCTGCATTCAATTTGCGTCCAGGAGCACATCTTCCGCACGCTGCAAGAGGAGGCCGAAGTGGCACTGGCACGTTTGGCCATCATCGTCCATCTCAGGGCAGTTCACGTTCCAGCCATCTTGCCAGGCTCGGAAGTGCGAACACACGCCGCGAAGCGAGAACTGCGCAAAGGCGAGGCCCTGTTGAGATCGCAGTTTTTGCAGCAGGCAGCCTGCTTTGGTTGCCGATCTTTCGTGTCGACGATGATGTCACACTTCATGGCTCAAGGGTCACTGCTACGCTCAATCACGCAGTGCTGCACTTGGCAACATGTCGTCTCCGGGTGGTGTGGTTCTCCGCCCGCGAGCCTTCGATCAGTTCGGAGGAGACGAGGCAGCAATGCGAAAATGGGGCATGGATGAGTCGGCTGCGCTCATGAAGCCAGACGAGAAAACTGGCATGGTTTTTGCTGAGAAGACTGCATTGATGATTGCGTATGAACGGCAGCTTGAGTCGGAACGACCAGCAACCGAGCGGTTGTTTGACGACTGGCTGGCCAAGGCCATGTGCGACGAAGACGACAATGCGAACGTAGGCAAGCGAGTAAGTGATTGCATGGCCGTCGGTCTGAAAGCGATCTTCGACCCGACGGATAACATCGGGTTTGGCTTCGAAGGCCACGTTCAGTACACAGCAGCGCGCACGTGCCTGATTAACGATCATCTTTCGAGATGGCTTGAAAAGCAGAAAGGTGAGGCCTCAGGGGCTTCAGAGGGTTCAAAGCTCAGGAAGCAAATCTTGAACTTGGGCGCCGGCCTGGATACACGCCCGTTTTGGCTGGAGACCCTGGCCAGTGCCGACAGCTTCGTTGAAGTGGACACGACGCCCATTTGCGAATGGAAGGCTAGGATCCTCGAGAAAGTTGAGGCCAAGAAAGGTGCGCTCTCACCAGTGTGCAAGCGCCAAGTAGTTCCCATGGATTTTGCAAAAGAGTCGGTGAAGGACCTGCCCAGTCACGGCGTGAACTTTGTCGAGACTGTGTGCTGCTGGATCCTGGAGGGCCTCATCATGTACCTGAAAAAGGAGGAGGTAGACGCAATGCTCCGGGAAATCTCCGACTTAAGCTCACCGGGGTCATACCTCATGCTGAACTTTATGAAGGGAAGCCCATCAGCCGACCCTGACACAACACACGCCCTCCTGACAGAGAAGGGTTGGGAGCGAGAAGCCCTCCTTTACTTTGGAGAACCAGGCTTCAGCTATGGACGCTACCCTCCCGACAAGCCGGCCAATGCTAGCTTTGGCTTCAGCTTTTACACCAAGCGCTGAGCAGGCAACGCTCGAGCTGTTGGGCCGATGCTTGCCGAAAGGAGTTGTGTACAGTTGACCCTGAGTCTCGGCCGACCAAAAAGCACATGGAACACACCGAAGGCTGAGAAACCCCGGTACGATGCGCGCAAAACTTCGGCTGCAGGCAAGTGGTGTGCTTCCAAGGACTGTCTATGACCGTCAGGCCGGGCTAGGTCAGGGCTGCGGCTAAGGGTCTCAGAAGTAGTGCCAGGATTCAGGGAGGCCTTCTCGCTTCAAGCAGCCTCAGTATCAACAAGCTTTCCGACAACCTAGTAGTTCCTGGCAGGGCTACGAAGTAGACTCGATGCTTGATGATGTTGGTGCAGTGCCCTCAGATTGCCTGGCTCCGGCAACGGGATGCCGAGCTTCTTGAGCAGCGACAGGCGCAGTTCGAGGCCGAGACAGGCTTTCGTGTTTTGTTGGCATGAATTTCAATGGCCAATTCAAGTTGGGCGCTGGCCCTGGAGAGATGTAGTGGTGATTATAGGCTGGCTTTATGGCTGTACCCAGAGGGCTGGCTGGGTTTGTTGTTCTTTCACCTGTTTTCCCTGCTTAGTCTGCTTCTCTCCGCTCACCTGCCTGGCTCACTGCTGTGCCAGGCAGTAACCGGTCGCGACTCTGTCGGCTCGGGGAATGACACACCGAGGTCCTTAAGAGCTGAGTAGTTTTATTGAGTTGCGTTGGTCACCTTTCGCAGCTCATAAGCCTGGAGCTCTCAGGAGGAAGCGGCCCGTGTCGGCACCGGTCACGCCACAGCGAAAGCTGGAGGCTCCTACAAAATCCTACGAAGAGCGCTGACCACCTGAACATGTCCGAAAGCTGATCGAAGATCACACATGTTGCACATGTTGCAGGCCCCTACCATGAGCGGCGCAGGAGCGGCCCTCTTGGCAAAACTCAAAGGGGCCAGGCCTGCCGAGCTAATTTGAGGTTTTGAGGTTGGTTCGGGGCATTTTTGGGCCATCCTGGGCCATTCCAACTTCTGTGAGAGCTGCCCACTCGGTTCCTCCTCATCGCGCTTCAGCCCCCCCAGACTGCCGAGAGGTACTTTGATGATGACCCCCCGCCACCCCGACGGCCCTCACCGGAGCCGCGCGGGCTGGAGCCCAAGCCATTGCCGCACAGACAGCACATACACTTTCAAGAATTGAAGCAGCACATCATGCAGGCCAAGCAATGCAATGACAAGTCTGTTCAATTGAAGCAAGGACAATGGCGACGGACACGTTTTATTCGTGAAGCATGGGAGCAAAGCATTATGACCGCGCTTGAAGAGGCTCTGGAGCCGTCCGCCGCGCAGGAGGCCCGTGTCTCTACAACCCGTTGAAAGTCGATAGACTTCTCACCCTTGCGGTTTTTGGCGAGAATTACATCTCTAGGCCCTTGGAATTGATTGTTGTGTCTTGTGTGGATGCGTCGGATACGTGGGGCCGCAGAGTTTTGGATTTCGGTGTGACACATCGCTAGACGATCTGCATTCCAAACCTGAAGGTTTACAGATGATGTTGAGGATTCAGATTTCTGCACTTTAAAGGGTCATGCTAATGCTATGCGAGGTGCCCATGTAACTGTGTACTTGAATTGCTGAAAACATCCAACTGGAGACCCGCATCACGTCTCAGAAGCTGGAAAGTTGGCTGGCCGAGCAGAATAGAAGGGGTTCCATTGCCTCGTAAGCCGCTAAACAACCTCCAAAGCAATGAACCCCTACACAACAAACCCTTCAAAAATGCGCTAAAGAGCCCCTAAAACCCTTGCAATTCCTGAAACACCGAATTTTCCTCTGCTAGGCCTGACATGGCTGGGGCCCAAGCACTGTCAAGAGGACTTGGGGGTCAGGGCAGCCGTAAAGACTCGTTAGGTGCGCTTTGCGTTTTTTGAGCTTGGGGGCTTCAGCATTCGGGACTTGTGATGTTTGGGGTTTAGGTTGCGCACTGGCGTGTTTCCACCCACCCTGGCCACGAAAGTGCACCTTTACTTGCTTCAATGTCATATGTGCAGTAGTTCTTCAATAGCATAGTTCAGGCTTGGCCGGGCCTCCCGGCATGTAAGAATACAGCATATTCAACTAGATAGATGATAAGGATGGCGCGGAGGATATCCAATGAGTTGGAGGCATGGTGACATGTCTAGTGCTCAACGTGACCGTTGAGGCTACGTGCTTCAGCTTTTCAGGTTGCGTGCACCACCTGCAGCCGGCCATGTCCAATCGACGTCCTGTACTGCAAGCACTGCGGCCAGAAGCGCCTGAAGGAGCGGTTGGTTGGCTTTGTGTCACGTGGCCTTCACTGTTTCAAGCAAGCGATCATACGCTGTGTCAGCATGATGCCATATGATGCCTTTCTACGTGTTCTTTTGGCAGTCTGACTTCCTTCAGCAGTTGGACTCCAGGTGACTGCCACTGCAAATCTTGATGGCCTAGGCATGGTGTCCTCTGTCTCCGCTATTGCACCTGCCACTTGTTAAGTACGCAGCTCGTCTCAACCCATGGCATTGCCGCCTTCCCGCCAGACTACACCGCCGATTTCGGATGGCCACAGAATTCAGAGGCGCGCAGCGTCCACGAAAGTTCGTGAAATGGTTCAGTTCCCGATGAAAGACATGCCAGATCATCTAGCGAATTCAATCTCGCAATGTTCTGACTACGCAACGAAAATCAACGAGCGGCAGGTTTACCGTTGGTTTGTGCTGTGGCTCGATCGCACAAGCTTTAGAAAATGTAGTGACCATCACATGTTGAAGCAGCAACACAGATAGTGACGTAGAGTCAGCCTGTCAGCATTTATGAATCGTTGATTGCCCACACACAGATTTGGAATTTATCTAGGCCCTTGGCACTCCCTCTTCTCGGTTCCCATCCAAGCTCGCTATGGAACCTTGACACGCAAGTTGCAGTTCATGAAAAGTAGACAGCCAATGCGTGATCTGCAATTGGCCCCAGCCTATATCCAGAGGACGACGTGAGGCTGCCTTGACACACCTTGACACTGCTAGCAAGTTCTGCAGTGCCGTGCTTCTTGTCCACACGGGAGGCGAGTTCTTACACCAAATTGCACGTCAAATGCACAACTGCCTTCAGAGAATTTCAGAGAAGGACATGGGCGGTGGGGTCAGCGGCGGCACCCGCACCCAGCTGGCACCATCGACGATGTTGAAAGGATTGTGGGAAGTGGTTCAGAGTAGCAGTATAGCAGATTGCGAGAGTTTTTCGAAACGACGCAGCTCTTTGGCCAGGCTGGAACTTTCCTTGCGGAGCAGACCCATTACCAGCCCCCGAAGTGCTCCCGGTGAAGATGGCAGAGGGTATCAGAGCACACCTTCGCAACGTAAATGTAGACTTTGGCTTGCCGGCAGTCTCTGAATAATGCCAGAAATCAGCAAGTTCCATCGAAACTTAGGACGTACATGATGAGATATCTCTGTACCACGGTGGATCGACCAGCCCTAGTCTCTTAAACGTGCTGTCGCTGGGCCGCATGGCACAGCTCAGATGTTGCATTTTCTGCAGATCGCGGCAATGATGTCAGATGTACAAGCGCACATAAGTCCCATTACGAGAAGGCATTTGTGCAGTTGGCCTCGTTGTTAGCCTCCCGCAGACGCAGCCCCCGGCACCAGGTACACCCTGGTTAGTGTGAGTTCAGCGCTCGGGCGCGAGTCTTGACTTCGGGGGGAGCAAGGCAGAGGGACAGAGAGAGGGGGAGAGGCTGACGACAACACATCTTCTTGCCTGACTCCACATAGTCACACACAGTACTCCAGTGTTGCAGGAACTAAACTACACTAAACTGTCTCCACACCGTGTCTGGGCGTCTAGTTCACAGCAATGAACACGGCGGAGCACTCCCTTCGGAGATAGCGAGATCGCGAGCGAACAAGATCCAAGCGCAATTGACATTGGGAGAACAGCAAACCAGAAGCTGGCAGCCTGCTCCACTGTCGCAGTGGCCGCAGGGGCTGGGGGCCGCATACGCACCGAGGGGAGCATGGACAGGAAAGGGTGGTGGAGTGGCGACCCAGAGCCCCCTTCGCCTTCCCGGTGCTAGATGCAGAGAAGGAGAAGGAGAAGAGTGAGGAAAGAGAGACTGCTGAATTAATCAAAGAACATCACAGAGCCATGCTTCGTGAGAAGAGTGTCCATGAGTTTGTCTCTCTCAGGCCAGATGGCTGTCCTAGACACGTTCCCAGCTCGTCGAGTGTGGCTCCCAGTTCCCAGTTCATTCCAAATTTCTCAGAAACAGCAAAAATCATGTCGTCATTACTTGCAGGAAGTCTTAGGCGGAGAACACGCCCTTTGCTTTCGTCTATGCACAACGACCACAAATACAACAAAGTGCGGTCATTGATGCGGCCAGCGAATTCAATCGGTCCCGCTGCGTCATGAGCGTGTGAGCCTAAAAACACTGCATGGTGACGAGCAAGGAATGAGGGCTAATGAGGCGTTTGAGCACGCCCGGCTTGGTGGTTTTGGTTGTACCTGATTGTGAGGTGGCGCTACAGAGCGCAATGCTCGCATCCGCCCCTCCGGGGGCCCTGCGCCAGGCTCGGAAGGGTTTGGGATGGTTTAGGCGAGCGTCAGTCAGCTTAGGCTTCTTTAGCCTGTTGGTTTAGCTTGGCGCTTTGTGCTGACGCGGTATGTGAAATTCGACACGCAGTGTTGAGATGGGAGCAGTCCTCTCCTGGGTTCACAAAATGATGGTAGATAGACGGCTTTGTTTGGAACATACGTCGAAGGAACGTGAGAGTGTATACGGTATCCAAGCGACTGGACTGCAGCGTAAGGTGGCAAGTCTCCATCTTCTAAAATCGTTTCACAGAGTTTTTACAGTGCCTCTAAGAATGCATGGCTGCCCTAGAAATCCTACTTGGGAGCTTTGATAAGCCGTGGGGATATTTTTCCCACATGCTAGCTGAAGTCCAGGCCGTCTAGACCTGTGTTCAGCAGGAGATGTCGGCAATGATTCTCGGTTGAGGTTCAGGCCATTTAGGTGGGCATGGTGTTCAATTAGATACAGCCATTCACTTGAGGCAGAAAGTACATTTGCCGCATCTGCATCCCCAAACAGATCAGAGCCAGGTTCTAAAAGCGTCAAACCCAGAACGCTGAGGATGGCCGATGGCCTTTGAAACATGGACGCATCACGCGAAATCTGAGCTGTGGACTCCCACTCGAGTTGCGGGTTCCTGCCCTAACCCCCATGGTTCATGGTATTCCCCCCTCCCCTTTCCCTCCTCTCCCCGCCGCCCTCCTTCCTCTCTCCGACCCCCTTACACCCCCCCCCCGGCAATCTTGAAGAAAGCCGTAGACCGGAGCTGTACCAATGTGGGCTGAACCTGAATGTTCCCCAGCTTGCCAGTGATGACGGTCATCCCTGCACTGGCTGACATCGAGCCGTTGCTCAAGGCCGCGCCCTTGGCACACCTGACAACGCGGGGGGGGGGGGGGGCTCTCAGTAGGGTTGAGGCTTTAGGGTTGAGGTGGGCTGAGTATGGCTGAGTGTACCAACCTGTCGTGGCACTGGGGGGCGGATATGGGTCGACGGGGATTGCTTGTGTCCTGTTGCCTGAGGGCTTCCAGCTAGCAGAGGACAACGAGAAGCCGAAGCCTCGGAACATCGCGTAAAACTGCGCAGCTCTGCAGCCCTGTCACACGGAGTGTCCACCCCTTCGGCGCTGTTCTATGTTGTTCCAAGTTTTCTTGGCTGCCAGGCACGAGAAGGCAGGGCCCTCAGGATGAAGAGCACATCGAGATCTGCCCAGTCATTCTCAGCTTGCAAACGTGCAGCGTTTCAGCCACCCTCAATTCTCATCTTCCCTCATCCTGCCACCTGGGTCCCCCTGAGGAAAGGTCTGATGACCTCGCCTGGGCCTCAACCGGCTGGTTGTAATAAGTTTGCAAGTAAGTGGTTGTAAGTTGCGCTCATTTTCGGGCCATGTAGATTGTCATTTTGAGGGGCCTGTTAAGAGCGCTTGAATGCCGAGTGTCCTGTCTGGGGCCCTGTGCTGACGGCTGCAGGATAAATTTCCTGCATACTGGTGTTCCTTGGATATGTTCGGGCAGCCAATCTGAGGCAAAGAGCGCACGAGCGGAACAAGGCAACCTGTCACTGCACAGCAAGAAGCCATGAATTTGGGTTGGTCACAGACGTGCAGTGTCCATCAGTGTCCAGCTTCAGTGCACGAGCGATCTGAGAGCCGTCTGCAGCTTTGCGCAGTTGCAGGATCGAAGGAGAAGGAGGCGAATGAGGCCCGGATGCTGGTTGAGTATTGACAAAAACCTCTACCAAATGCAGCAACTCAGCTTCTGCCAGCTATGGGACAGGGTTTCAATGTGGAAGTGGCATGCCGTAGACTTGACCGCAGCCTGAAACATCGGCATCGTGTGTTGTGGCCGCAAGGCTCCAATGACTTCATTGCTGCTACTCACACAAATCACATATCATTGTCAGCGAAGAGATACCCGCAAGGATTTGCCTCCGCGACCCCGGCGAGGAGGAACTAGGCAGGCAGAGTCCGTCATGACTGCTGGGTGAGGGTTCGCTTCCAGAGAAGATGGGAGGTTTGCATGCACATCATGCACATTCATGCGCTGCAGGGGTGCGGCAGAGCGCGATGCTGCCGCTGCCTCCGAGGCAGGACTACCTGAACTTACCCCGAAAAATGTTTGCACCTGCCATGTTCTGGGTCACGTCTGCATTCCACCTCATGCCGCCTCCTTGCTGTTTGGCTTAACAGCTTAGCCTGACATGACAAAGCATCTGAATTACCTGTGACTTGCCTGTGAACCTCAAGCTTGTTGTACAAGCACGGAGAACTTTGGACCACCTGCACCTCTTGGGCGTCTTGCCATGCCCCTGGACTTGGGTGCTGTGGCACATGCAGTGGAGAGTGGCTAGGCGGCAAATGACCAGCCAGGAAATGTCGAACCTCGCACGCTCTTTGCCTCCGTCTGGATGGCCAAGTAGATGGCATCACGGTGCGATACTTCCATGGCAGCATTGAAAGCAGCCCCTAGTTTTCTGAACACGACACGCCTTGTAGTCTAGCAGTGAGTCTTCAACATGCTGGACCTTCGTCTCATGGCAACATTTCCAGGACCAGGTGCCAGGTGCTTGAGCGATCCATGCCATGGGCATTGAAGCTACTGACAAGGTTGGTTCCACTCCAGCAGCGGAGAAGAGCATGCCTCCGAGGAGCCATATGCCAGACAAAAGCCCGGGGGGGATGGGGGGGGGGGGTGTCTTTTTCCACTGCGGCGGACGACACCATCAAAGAAACTAGTTTCTTCACGGCAAGAGACACACACACACACACACGAAGTTCTGGATGTCCTTGTGAATACGGCACCCTTTTGAGGTTACGATGGTGTGTAGTACTTGGACCACTGAAGAAATCCTCTGGAATGTTTCGGAACCCCGGGACGTGTGGACAATCACACGAGTCTACGCGTTCCAGCTAAAACTAAACCATCAGCCTTCTCCCCTTAAAGCGACTAAGCGACTCCCTTCTGAGATTGGATTCCTTGTAAGTCTTGTAACATGTGCAAACCATCACGTGCCAGGAGCTCCTCTCTCTGCCGCTCGGCTTGGGCCTGCGGCATGCCTCAGCAGAGGCTGGACCAAAACCTTTTTTCTGCACATGTCGAAGGGGTCGTAGTTGTTACATGTTGTTATAAACCAATGGCTGTCCTCAGGGTGTTAGGGACCTTTGGAGTTTAGTAGGGGTTATCCTGCTTCTCTTCCTTCGCGGCAGGCACGCAGAGGCAGCTTGACGTCCTTCTTGGAAGGGCCACGTCAGGACACGGCATGCTGGCTGCATCCGATAGAAGGGATGAACCCCACACACACAGAGTAGCCAACAGTCCAACAAATACCTTGCAAAGCGCACAACAGCAAGCACACATCTTTCAAATCTCAGGGCACTGACTTGAACTTTGACTTGAGGCCTTTATGGCTCAGTGGAGCGCAGAGCAGCTCCTACAGCGACGCGCGCAGCTACGCGTCGCACCTCGGACCCATCGTGACTTCCTTTATAGAACTTTCGGCTGAAAAGCTCCGAGTCAGGAAGCTCTTAGTTCCTCGTGCACGTCCAGCAAGCATGGATGAAGCTGAGAGCGTTGGTGCACCTGGTCTTTCCGCCAAAAAGATACTAGAATGGTTAAGGGCCAATCAAAGGTTATGGAAAGCTATGTGCGATCGACATTGGTGAGGTCTTGTTGACGCCATCCTCTTTGCCCGTTTGACCGTGTGCTGTCACCGGATCCTGCTTCAAAATGCAGTCCGCGAGAACGATAGGGAAAACCCTGCACCGTCCCTGGACATTCCATTCTGAAACATGTTGGGGGTTCCGAAATTAGGGGTACCTTATTGGGGTCCTTAGGATAAGGGGATCCTACTATTTGGGGGTCTATATTAGGGTCCCCTATTTTCGGAAATCCCCCCTGTGGCACCCCGTGGGCCTAGGCATTCGGTATCGAAGGAGGCGTAGCGGCCTCGGGCAGCGGCCTCTTCATGGCCAAGCTACTGCGCCGGGGCCCCACCACGGAGCCGAGGAGGCTGAGGATACTTAGGAGGCTATCGTTTTTGCTGGTAGGATCTAGTAGGAAAGTTAGAAAGAGAGAAGCAGACAGACTTTCAGGGACTCCCGCAGCAGAAGCAGAAGAAGAAGCAGAGACTGAGGGTTTTCCACCTAGTTCCTGGGGAGAATTTTACGGTGGACTCGGGCGCGCACGTGTGCGTGACAATTTTCGCATGAGGTGTAGTATCCTCACCGGATGTGAGGGCATGCGGCCCAGTTTAGGCTTTGGACGAAAGTAGGCATAGCTTCGAGCTTCGTGTACTGTGAGTCTATGTTGTTGGGATGAAACAGCCACTTCGAGCGACTAATCAGTGAAGCAGTTTCCGAGGCGTCGCACGGCGCATTCAAGCGGAGGAGGTCCAAGTATGTATCTGTAACTGTATGTAATTTTAATATTTACATATACATATACATATATACATATATACTGTGTTGGCGGCAGTTGCCTCAGGCCTGTGGAGTTAGGCTGTCTGCTGCAACCCTTCCATGGGCATGCTACCTAAAGCTTGAAACTTCCATCTAATCTCCATCCCTTTGCCTGGTGCAGGAAGCCAGGGCAAAAGCGGAAGAGGCGGAAGAAGACGACGAGGACTGCAGCGGTGCATCTGCAAGGTGTATTGTGGAGACTTTCACGTACAGGCACGCCTTACACTACCGAGCCAAATTACTTGTCAGTCGCCTCTCAAGGATGATAGCCAGGCGGAATCCAGTGATCACGGATCTGCTGGCTGCTTGGAGGACGATTCTCTAGATGGGCGGTTTTGCTCACATCCGCACTAATATGCGTAGGCCGTGAGCGGTCCACATTTTGCAAGTCCGACAGACATGCTGCATGACGTGCTGTATCACATGAAGAACAAGCGCAGCCCTAGTGCAGCCCTCTTGCATATCTTAGTTGTCATTGTGTCGTGACAAACTGACAGCTTGCAGGCTGTGTTAACGAGACATTTGCTTTCCAAAGTTGGTAGTAATTGTTTCTGCTGTGGCTGCAGATGGCTATTTGTTGCAAAAGCTGCTGTTCGCATCGTTCGGGTGCCCTCTAGGATTGCGGTGTTTTTGAGTTGTTGCCATTGTTGCCCTCACTTGGAGTGTACAGCTCCTACAGGAGCCTGCAGCTCTCGGAGTTGTGCCTCTCGGCAAACACTTCGATGCAGAAAATTGCAGAAATACTTCAGTCTTAACTGCACGCCTTGACTTCAGCGGAGTCAGCTATGAAGTCGCACTTATTCACTTGTGGATTAGCGCGCTCCCGACTGAGGCATCGCTACACGCCCCCGGGCACTGAGCTGTGAGACCCGCGGCATAGCCGGATGTAGTCGATTCAATGCCAATGTCCGGTGCGGTGCCTGCACTGTCTCACGCAACATTGCGCAGTCGGACCTTCATGTCAAATAATTTGGTCAGCCATGCACGTCGTGGCCTCATGTTGTCCAAAGTGTCTGCCCCTTCTATGGAGAGGTCATGACAAGCCGGCAACATGACGCGGCCATGTCAGAGTCATCACGTGCCAGCTACAACAAGCAAATCAACAGAAGCTACAACGAAATGAAGGCCATATCGTGAGGCCCCAGCCGTGCTGACTCGCCGTCCCAATGCCGATCAAAGCTGACGGAAGCGTGGCACCAGTGCCAGTCACTTGCCACACTGGCAATTTGAGCAGCGCGTGGCCTTACACCGATGGCTCTGCCGCTGAGAAAAAGGCATGCCGGCACAGTAGAAGCTCGCATTGACTGCAAGAGACAACATCGAAGTCTTCAGCCAGGCCATGACTCGACTTTGTGCCGGGGGGCACACGCCCTGGGTGGCCAAGAGGCCGGGAACGAAAAATGAAAAACACTCAAAGGGGCAAAATGATGTCAAAAGTAGCGAAAGGCACCCTGAAGCCAATGTTACACCATGTTTTTTTCACCCTGTGAAGGGCTTTCCGAATGAACCTAAGTCTAGTCCTAGTCTTCCAGGACAGATGCTGAGCTCTACAGCTACCTCGCACAGCGAAGCCTGGGCCCAAATGCCGCGCGCGCCATTTGGAGTCGTAAACGGTCCTGTGAAAGATGTCCCACCACGTTCCACCGCTGTCTCTGTGGCAGCTTTCCAGGTCGAGACCCTAACATGGCCAAACTTGCGGCATCCGCCGAGTTAGCATCGCCCAAGGCCATCTGATGTTACCACAAGGGTTGGCCACAAGCTGATGTTTAATGTTACCATGCTTTCGAAGCACCACTGCACAAGAGTAGTGAAGGTAGATCGGGAAGGGAGGGCCGAGGCATGTGATGGTTACAAGTGGTTACGTCAGCTGCAAGATCACTGAATTGTGTATACCGTTTGCGGCACATTAGAAAGGCATGCTTTGACCGCTTGAACTCAGCAGCAGGCATGGTGCTTCATCGAAATTGAAGGCGTTTTGCTGACTAGTTCTATTGGTGGCAGGGATGGGTTTGTGCCACCACTACCCCCACCACCACTAGTGCTACTGCTCCTTCTACTACGTACGACGACTACTGCCACCACCACAACGACTAATACTACCATCACGACACCACCACCATGACGACGACGACGACGAGGAGGACGACGAGGACGAGGAGGACGACGAGGACGAGGACGAGGACGAGACAACGACGACTCCCCTCCTCCTCGTCCTCCTCCTCCTCCTCCTCCTCCTCCTCCTCCTCCTCCTCCTCCGCCGCCTCCTCCCTCCTCCTCCTCCTCCTCCTCCTCCTCCTCCTCCTCCTCCTCCTCCTCCTCCTCCTCCTCCTCCTCCTCCTCTCTGCTGCTGCTGCTGCTGCTGCTGCTGCTGCTCCTCTTATTATTATTTTTATTACTAGTAGTACTACTACTACTACTACTACTACTACTACTACTACTACTACTACTACTACTACTACTACTACTACTACTACTACTACTACTACTACTACTACTACTACTACGACGACTACTACTCCTGCTGCTGCTGCTGCTGATAGTTGACAAACAACAACACATCATAAACGAAACAATACTTGCTACGACGACACTGGCTACTACTACGACTACATCACATCCTGGCATTGCCGCAAGAGGCGGACTCGACGGACAGCTCACCCCGAAGCAAGGCGGTGTTGCCGTGCTGCTAGGATGTGTTTGTCATGCCCAGACACTTTGAAGACACTTCTCTGGCACATCTTGGTTGAGACGAGGTTAAACCTGCAAAGCCTTGCGTGGCAGCACAACCCAGAGCCAGCTTTGAGTATAGTCAAGAGAGTGTCGAATTCCGCCTAGTACTCCTGAACTCGGCATGGCTTTTCTTGGACAGGCCCGCCAAAAGCACAGCAGCCACAACGAGCTCTTCGATTCATGCTTGCGGACCTGACTCGCATTGCTTCACTGCAGATACAGATATTTAAAGACACCGTCGATCGTGGTGAAAGCGCGGCTACGCAGCCAAAAGCAGGGCTTACGTACCCAATGCGAGGACGCAAGCAAGGTGCCGTGTCAGTTGGGAATATTCACACCCATTCATGCACTTTGACAGACATCCGTCGAGTGTGTCACGAAGCCCCTAAGTTCTCTCAGGACCAGCCTCGTCCACAAAGTGTATCTCAAATGCGTTCCGTGCCGCGAAGCTGCAGTTGGAAATGGCACGTGTCGAAGCTCGCAAGTGGCTTCGTTGACGTATCGGCATGTTGGGGTTTCATCAGGCTTGCATGATGTGCTGTGCCTTGCAATGTCGGTCATGTTCAAGCCTCTGCTTGAAATCTAGATTATACTTTCAGCGCTACGCGACCCGCCTCGGCCTGGCCGAGGGGCCGACGTTGGGGAGGTGGGGGAAGGGGGGCCTGGGGGCCTGCACCGTCTGCTCCCACACACCTCTCGCACAAAAACACCCATGGAGGGGATTAGAGGTGAGGAAACCCGAAGCCCTTCAATTTCGACCTATGCCCACAATGCCATGCCCCGACGTAGAAGACGTAGAAGGTGGCGCAGCGCACAAAGGGTTCACGTCTGAGTGTGGGGGGAGGATTTAAAAGGGGGGGTGTTCTCCCAACCTGGAAAACTTCGCCCCGAGGCCTCGGCGGATTTTGGGGGAGGTCAAAAAAATTCGGCACAAGACTATCTAGCATGGGTTGGTAGGTCGACTTAAAGCAGGATCACGCCCATACGAAGTTTGCTCGCACTGAAGCAGTTGGTAGCAGCCGCAAGCCAAAGAACACAAAGAGTTGAGAGAGAGCTCCCAGGTTTTGGAGCTCTTTGCCACCCAGCTGCCGCCTTCTTACAATCTTTAGCACTGTAGCTTGAATTTGTGAAAGACTCCCATCTCATGTCTCCCCGACAACCTATTGATGCGGAGTGCGCGAATGTACTGTCAGTCTGATTTACTGTCGGGCCGGAGACTTCTCAGTTCCACTGCAAGCGGCTCATTGCTTATAGGTTCTCCGAAGTCGCCGCGTTCACCGAACAGGAAGCCTGTGTCACTTTTCCCCCCAAGTTTGTTGGCAAAGACGGTACTGGCTTCCTGCAGGACGCGCCCAACGTCCCAAGACTCGCCCAAGGCTCGCGAGAGGGCCCGATTCTCAGGAGGCGAGACTAGGCGGTGACAAAATGACCCGATGTTCTATCCTCTTGGGTTCAGCTGCGCACTGAAGCAAAGCCGAAGCAAAAAGCCGAGTGTTGCCGATCTTTTTTGCGGTGTTGGAAGCAGCACGGGCCCCACTCTCTGAGGCCTTGACCAACCGCTTGTATGGCGACTACCTGCGCCGCAAGGAGAGGGCCGAGGCCTTCGGAAGTGGGTTTACTGAGCATACCTTTCCTGTTCTGGAAGTTGGGGTTTGGGGCGATACTTCCATAAGTTGGTCGTGCCCAGGCGCGCAGCCTACTCGCGGGCGTGCCATGGGACAAGGACAAGACGGAGTCAGAGGCTGGGCCAGGGAGTCGCAGAGTTTTCCGCCCGGAATCCTATCGAATCCCGTTTCCTCCACCCCCCCCCTTTCATGAAGTTTGGGAAATACAAATATACAAATTTCCAATTCACACTGCATTACAAGGCATTAGCCTGAATGACTGATGAAGCACGCCACTCTCACACCATCATACCCATGTCAGAAAACGTGAAAGTGAAGCTTCGGCACCAGGCCAACTGCTTGCAAGTAACTTGGTAGACTAGTTGAAAGTGCCCAGCCCACTTACGAAGAAAAAACACATGAATCATCCGATTGAATTCCTGAGAGACCTTGACCTTGAGGCACGGTCGAAACGGCTACCATCCTACGCAAAGGTATCACATCTTGTCATGTGCTGAAATTCTGTACGTTGCTATGCCTTGCCAGATGCTCTACACGCAGTCCACCATGACACCTCGGCCCAGCACCAGCGACATGTTCAGCTCCCGCTTTTCCGAGCTCATCGAGGCGAAGCTTGTCAGAAGGGGGGGATTCTCCAAAGCTTGTTGGCAGATCTTCAGCTGCAGACGAGTGAAGGCAAGCAGTCAAAACACCGTTCCTGTGCACCCATGGGCAGGACTTGAATGTCAAGGCGCGCCGAATTCACTCTCTATTGTTGAGAAGACCGTCTCAGCTCAAGCGGCAAGCAGTTCCGCGCGGGCATGTGTGTGTGTGTGTGAGAGAGTGTCTCTGCGTCTGTCGCTGTGTGTGTGTGCACGCTGTCGCAGACTTGCATGACCATGCCACGTGCAGCTATTCGTGTTGCAACGGCTTCTGCTGTTGCCAGGACATACCCGTCTTGCCCGAGGCCTTCGATGTCTTCGTCTGTTGGTGATAGAACCAGCTGGTGGGCTAAAACGGCTGTGGTGAGCGCATGCTAGATGCTGGGAAGTTCCCAGTTGGACTGTATGGCCTACTGCAGGGCAGAAGATGGCGTATTAGATCAGCTGGTGACCGCCTGGACATTTGGCTGTGTAGCATGTCCATGTATCCACGTTCACCATGCTCACCCCCTGGCCCTTAGCCTTGAATGCCAGGTTTTTATGGCTTTTGCTTAGCTTTCTGCGTCCATCGAGTCGGAAGCCGCTGACCAGGATCCTGTCGAGACGTTCCTTGAGCGCAAGCCACTCAGGCACGCGACGGTGAGCAGAGCGTCAACTTGAACGGACCAGCCTGTTGCATGGTACCACCTTCAATGCCCAGTTGTTGCTGTTCTTGCGGGACTGGTCGAGACGACAGATTACAGTACTCCCCGCAGACCTCCCAATCTCATCCCTCAGCTGCACGTGACAGGGATGATGCCGGCCGAAGACCTAGTACCTTCATGTTCTTTGTTGCACAAGACTCGAGGGTTCAGCTGCCTTGTTGAGGCTCCAAAGCCTTGGTCAAGCTGCCTTCATCCTTCGCCCTTGACAAGGACTGAACACAAGCATGAACTGGCAAGATGGAGTGTTTAACCAAACTGAGATGGGAACTTGGGCTAGCTCGGTCATGCTGCACCGCTTTCTACGCAACATGTTTGCGACACGAGTATACAGTTTGTAAACGAAGTTCTCGAACGTTAGGAGATGTTCGGATCAAAGTAGCCGCAGTACAGTAGCCCGGTAGTTTTTGTTGATCATGCCGGTCTCCGACAGGATCGGCCGGGCAAGAAATTCACGGTGCAGAAAGGTGCCTCCAAGAAGGCCAAAGTCGCATCGCATGGAACCAGCTTGCACTCGTAAGCCCTTAGAGGCATATCAAGTCTTTCAAAATTTCACGTCGATGTGTGGCACCTCATGGCACGTCATGAGCTCTCCGTGCCAGATGCTGAGCCTCCTCTCCTGAGCTGGACTGCAAACTCGCCAATATTCATGAAGTCTTGTTTCAGTTCGTAGCGTGCCATTGCGAAGTAGAGCCTGGTTAGGTTGAGACCAGCTTGCGCACGGGGTAGACCGATGCTTTCCATCAGGAACGGCAATGCGAAGACAGCGCATTCTTCAATGAGACTGTTCAATTCTGTTTTTTTCTGGACAGATACTGAAGCAGGCATCGGCTGACCAGTGGCTCCGTTTCACTTTCTTTAGGACTGGGGCTTCGAGGTCGGTGAGCTGAAATTCCCAACTGCAAGGTATAAGTCATGTCAGCACCAACCGGCATCAAGTGTGTTCAATGTGACAGATATCTGTTCATTCTGTATTTCGACTGTAGGCAAGTGTTGATGAAACATCCTCACGCTGCAAGAACCGTCAATCCGCAGACCTCGACCTCGCTCTCGTCACCCAATCTAGGATCACGGGATTTCCATTTTCAGGCTCCTGGTTGGGTTGCTCGCGCTGCCCAAGCGCAATGGGCACAAAATAATGGAAAAACGGGAGTGTTTGCCTTTTGCCGTGCCCCCCATAAAGAACACCTCCCCTCCCAGCGCTTCTTGGCCATGTGCCAGGTGCACTACAGATGAAGGACAAGGGCGACTGTCAGTGGAGCTGTGGATTCACATCGCAGGGCCCTGTGAAGCCAAGCCTTAGCTTTAGAGGAAGTTGAGGCCTGACCTCTCGAATTCTTGGGGGCCTTCAGAG
>CAJNDS010002206.1:77500-106625 GCA_905221605.1 Symbiodinium natans | reverse complement strand
TACCCCCCCCCCCCCCCCCCCCCCCCGACGATCCTTTTCAAACCGCAAGCCATACCGAAGGCTGAAACCCAATCTCCGAGCTGCGCTGGTGTTGAAGTCACCCGCCGCCAACAAAGGCCCGAAGGGCCAGCCTCAACCCCCCAATGCCTACAACCCTAAACCCTAAACCCTAAACCCTAAACCCTAAACCTTACACCCACTCTTTTCGCACAAATGTTTATTGACATTGGGGACCACGGGCGCGAACTATTGAATTCCAGAAGTCTTCTCAAAACAAGCCATGCAGAGCAAATGGCAAGTCTCTGAACGCCCACTGAAGAGCCGCTTTCGCCTCAGCAATAAACACACACCTGATCACAACGCCACGGAGCCTGGGAGACGACGCAAGAAGCCCCTCGCAGCCTGGACACTTTCGCCTCAGACTCGAGGGCTTAGGGTCTTTGGTCATATATATATATATTTATATATTTATTTAACCATAATATGAATAGTACGAATAAGATTAATAATAGGATTGAGGGTTCAGCCATGTTCAGCTCAACATGGGCTCATGGCTCGCTGGCCCTCAAAACTGCCTGGTAGTATGCTCAGTGGATGGCCAACAGCACAGCCATCTGTTCTCCATGTAGCATGAGATACGGCATGCTGCCTCTTATCTGACATCTTTCTGAGACTTCTCTGAGTTTTGCAACCGATCTCCCCAAGATCCTCTAGTGAAGCCCGGAATCTCCAAACACTTCGAAACCTGAACTTTTTTGATCACTCGGCTTGCGATTCAAGTAACCGTATCTGTGCCCACCTGGTGCATCGACAAAGGGCAAGTGAAAGCCTGTGCTTGGAACAGGGGATGGGTTAATTAGGGTCTAGGGCTTAGCTTGATTGGTTTAGGGTTTAGGGCGTCTAGGGGGTTTAGGTTTTACCATGGGCGTAAGCGTGGGCGCGATGCCCCCCCCCCCCCCCTTTTCCGGCGCTCACACCTCCACCCAACAGTTCTTTTGCTATGAAAATTGGGATGTTCCTTTTGTTACTTTTTTATACTAGCAGTCCTCAATAGGGACAAAAGGTAGGGGGTACTATACTCCCTATTAAGGACTGTTAGTATAAGGGGGAACATCCCAATATGAAAACCATGGCGCCACTCTCCACGAATCCCCGCTTAGCTCGCTATGAAGCTAAAGGTCCGGTGGGCATGGCAGGGGACAATGATTGGCTTAATAGCTGAAAGTCGATGTAGGGGAAAGTTGTTGGCTTAAAGGTTGAATGGTGTGGAGGATGTCGTCGCATGGGAGGCAAGAAGTGGCTTACTGCTTATGGTGTGACGGCTGGGGTGGACGCGCTTGGATATTGCCTCGACACAGTCCAGGGAATGAAAAGTTGGACAAGCGCGTCTCAAAACACTACGTGACATGACATTACCAGGACGGGCTATTCTACCCTATAACCCCTGAAAAAGGCCCTGAATAGGGCTGATTGTGGGGGCTATAGGGCCTAATAGCCCATCCTGGTACATTGCATTGCATCCAGCCCTGCAACGCTCTGGGTGCATGTCAAGAGGCTGAGAACGCTCAAGCGCCAGTCATCCGATCCCCGTAATGCCTGTGCTGCATGCTCGGAACATAAGAGACGCCTCATACCCAGGCTGGACCTGCCAAGAGAAAACTTTGTGGGATGTTCAGCAGCTTCTGCTGTTCATGGAGACTTTGGCCTGGCTAGGACTTGCTTGCGACATGCATCCATGAGCTTGATCTGATTGAAGCTCAACAAATCAGTGGTCCTGCGAGGCCTGCTAAATAATGTAAAGCAAGGTGGCCCGACTCCCGAAAGACCAGAAACCAGAAACAAGAACAAGAGTCTAAACAATGCGCCAGACACTAAGCCAAGACCAGGAGCCGTGGTGGTAACCTTCCAAAATGAGTTTGTCACCAGATGACTTTTCCTTTCACCGCTTGGGGAACTTTGTTGTTGCTGTCCCATGGGTCTAGAGCCTGTCGCTGACACTTAGTGGTTTAGGGTCCTGGAGGGCCTATTAAGGTTTGCATATTTTGCATTGTCAAGTGGTGGTAACAAATAAAGACGGACGTGCTTAGTCTGAGATGCTCAGTAGCCTTCGATCTGCATTCTGACTCTCAGGTCGAGGGTAGATGGCCCAAAACCCAAAATCACCAAAAGCAACCCAAGGACTCGATATGAAGCCCCAAAACAGCCCGCAACATTGTTCTCAGGGGCCTCTTGGGGAGCTTCGGCCCAGGTCTTCGCATCCCATGCCTGAGCTGCGAGATACTTATGGTTTGAAAGCCTTCTTAGGCTTCGACACCATCGATCACGAAAACTCAGGTGGTGCGGGGGCGCTTGCCGTGGCTTGATTCTTGCATCCAAGCTATGGTGCTCTGAGACTTTCCACGAATATTTTCAATATCCTCATGGGTTTTATATAAACGCAAGTACAAAATAATTCCCAAGAGGGATATAGTTTCAAGCATCGTCAGGCCGCTCGAGAGGGTTCACACCAGTCAGGATGGTCGTTGAACAGGATACTGTATGACCCCAATTACTCCAACTCTCGTACACAAGTCCAGGCAAGCGACCACTGCATTGCAGAAGCTGGACAACTCCGACGCCCCTCCCTGCGCTGTGTTGCTGGGAGGAATTGAAGGAATTCAGGGTCGAAGGTCTCGGGTTTCTGCTCTGGTTCGGTGCCGGCCGCCGTTGAGGGGCTTGGGTTTGCGCAAGGGGAGCGAGACTTTTGCCAAGTCTCCATGCGCATACTCGAAACAACTCCCTCGTAGCCTCTGCGACATGGGTAGTAACATGCAATTACGCGTCCCAGAATTGGAGGCTAAAGTATTACGCAGTTCCGTCCACTGCTCGACAGAACGAAACAACAACCACCAAAAACAAGACAAACCCTAACCTTCCCTCCTGGATTGCGGAAACGAAAAAAAACATAACACTGGCTCGGAGCACCTTTGTAGGTCCACCGCCCACGGCCAACTGCGAAGTGGCCCGGGCTTGGCGGAGCACTGCCAGGAATTCCTGCTTCCGAGAAAAAGTTTAGGGGGATGGCTCGTTGCGCGCATGGCCTGCATGGCTGACAAGATCCAGTCCTGCTGGAGAAGCGGGTGTGCAGGAAATTCCTGGAAGCCTCGCCGGGTGCGCACGCTCCCCACTTGAGGGCAGTGTGCCCTTCCATACGACGACGCAGTTGTGAACGTCCAGTTCATACTTTTTGTTTTTCTATGGTCGCCGAACCCTGAAGTCCCCACACACATTCTTCCTACAGAATCAAGCAATCTCGTGATAATCACGTGCAAGCCAGGGATCAGGCGACCCATGCAGGGGAAGCCGACCCCAGCCACCTTGCAAAAACAACTTCAGACTTGCATGAGTTGTATTCTTGTCCTCATAACATCGCTGAAAGGCATTGGTTGCGGTGGTGCCGGTGGTGCCGGGGGCGGCGGGCAGTCGGGGGACGGGGGCAGGGGGGCTGTCACCTTGAACACTCCTTGCCAAACATTGTCGTTGCGCGTTCACAGTTTTAGTGGGTGTTTTATCATTGCTGGAATTTTCCTACACCTATGGGTGTATGAAGACAAGAATCAGGCTTATGCTTCAGTCTGACTGCATCACTGAAGAGAAGAAAAGCAACCACCAGGAGAATCGGGGATGGAGGGTGGTGTGCTGATAAGTGTCCCCATAGCTGTCCTTCATTACTTGCCTATGCATCTGGAAAGAGGTTGGAGACTTCAAATCTGTCGACTCTTCAATGGTGCGACGTGTGTTTGGTTGGAGGGATCTGATTGTACGTTTCATGCCAAAAACCGGTATGACAATGTTGGCTTTAGGCTGCTCTATTTTGTTTAAAGAACTCACGAAGTTAACAACACAAACCCCAAGCAAAGCCAGCCAGGCCACTTCGCCACGGCTGGCGCTACTCGGTCCTTTAGTCGAAGTGCGTATCCCTCCGGTGTCTCATCACCTCGCATCCCACCACGAGCCACGGCAAAGATAGCTCTGATTTTAATGCGAAGCTCGACATCACAACAACATATCTCGCATGCCACTACGAAAACAAAAGGATTGCAGCAATGTGATGTTGCAGACTTGGTTGTTCGGCCAGCTGGCTCATAAGCACTTCAAAAAGCTCGCCCGCCCACATGCATTAGATTTTTATCAGACTTCAAACTTCTGTACCTCTCAAGGCCTATTTAAGGGATCTGTCTGTGGAGTCTACGTTGCGACTGTTGAAAGAACGTCCCTGCCACATCATTGAAGCCCTGCTGCCCAGCACTTATGAGCCTGACTGCAGTCACAACTGTCAAAACCTGAAGAACAGCCTAGGAGTGAGACAACCTTCGCAGTCTGCCGATTGCCTTTTTGGTTTATAAGAACCGAAAGAGGGCCCAAAAAAGAAGAAAAAAACACCCAACCCCCCCCCCCCCCCCCCCCCCCCCGGCCAAAAGACCTTTAATATAAGAGCATCTTTCAAGCCCAATCGCAGTCCAGGCCATTGTTGGTCAGCGATCGGCCCTCGAGGGCAGTGCCCTGACGACCCATCTGTCCAGACCGGCCTCCATATGTCGGGGTAGACATGAGACATGCTCGCATGTGTGTGAGGTTGGGGCATATGGGCTATCCAAACCTCATATTTAAGTCGTAGTGCGGGCTGCAGAACTTGAGTGGCTTGTACTCCCTGGGCTTCATATGGACAAAGCGGCGGTTCAGTGGCACGCCATCCTTCTCAGAGGTGAGCAATGCTGGGACGCAAGCAAACATGATCGGTCATGTTTCTTCGATGCGCACCAGCGGTACCGCAGCCGCTGAGCCAGGAGACCAGATGAATTCTGAGAACAGTGCACCTGTCACCTCGACTAGAAACCTAAGCCCGATTGAGGGTTTACATGCTTGCAAGGCTTGGGATTTGCCTTGCCCCACCAGTAGACTCAGATGCCTGCACATGTCAACTCAGATGTCACACATAGCTTCCAAAGTGCAAAGAACCAGCTGATCTCTTCATGACCTAGCAACCTTGAGCCTCAACAAGCCGGAATTGAGCAGGTTGCCACAACCCTTTTGCCAAGATCCTACACTGACACTACGAGCCCCCCCAAATTCATCTGGTACTCTTCAGGCCCATGCGTACGGAGCGGTCTCCTTAGGAGACGGCTGGCTGATTTCAACCGGAACCCAGCATCCGACTGTAGAGGCTCTAAAGTGTTTTTTGGCAGACAGAGAAAGGGCATGCAAGTGCTGAACCCAACGAAATTGAGACAGGGTTTAAGCACCTGTGGAGCAGTGAGCTTAATTTGACTGCGATGGTTGCCTGACTTTCAGGAATGGTCTCCGGGTCTCGGAAGCTATACCGATCGTGGAAAACTAGTTTAAAACAGATCAGGCGGCCGGCAAAACCCTGGCCTGGCGCCCAAGCTGCGCTGCCTGGATCCTCTTGGCGGCAAGTAGCTGAGACTCCACGCCCTGATGGCTGTAGGACCGATACTCCTCCTCGGTCACCCCTGCGAACTCAGCAGCGTGGGCATCGCCGTCTAGGACAGCCTCGCAGATGGCCCAGAAGGTCGGGAGCATCATGGGATCGCCAACCTCACTTTGCTCCAGGAAACCAGCCCAGAGCTTCTCCGCCTGTGCGCGCGACGCCTTCTCACCACACGAACTGCTAAGTGCCTGGAGAAAGCCAGGCTTCTGCAATCCGCCGTGGCCTGCGGCTCTCTGAAACTCCTTGGCCCACTCCTTGCGCTGGCCACCCACTACCTGGAGGACCGCCGCGACATTTGGCCTCGATCCCTCAAGCCACCGGGGCCTGACGCGGCGGAACGCGCGTTGGATCGTCACGGAGCTCTTCGCCAGCAGCTCCTTGTGCTGCCTCACCTGTCTACCTCTTGCCACGGCCTGGACCTTCCTACAAGCCTCATCTCTCTTCGCACTCTTCGCATCCTCACCGTCCTCACCTGGCCTCTTGGAGGCTTGGGCGGGTGTTGTGGCTCCGTGCTCTTCGAAGGGCGCATCCGGTGGGGACACCACCTGGGCCATGAGGTGGGCCCGCTGAAGGCCTCCGTGCAGCAAGCGCTGGACGACAAAGCGCGCTGCCCCGTCGTCGCAGTCGTCAGGGTTCTGTGGCAGGACCTGCGACTCTGAAAATGAGTATATGGCTCACTGACAGTTCATACGCACAGGCTCTGCTACTATAAGCTACGATAATGTGCAACCTCCGTTGCGAATCATTCCTTGAGACTAACCTTATATGGGTTTGTTCGATAAATGGGGGGGGGGGGGGCGGGGGACAGGTGTTCGGATCATTGCATGTTTAGCGGGCATGATTTGGGGTATGTTTCGCGGCATCATGAGCTACTGTAGATGCAATGTCGGGGCTATGTTTCAGAGGGTATGTTTCGCGGTGTGCAACCCGAGTGCTCTTCTTAAACCTAAGCCCCCCAAAAAACGAACAAAACCCATGTTTCAAGTCGCAAGTATAGCCGTCCAGTCCGTGCCTCAGAAGACGTCTCTGGATCCGAGCTGCAGGATCTATACTCCTCCTCGGCCATCCCTGCGAACTCAGCAGCGTGGGCATCGCCGTCTAGGACAGCCTCGCATATGGCCCAGAAGGTCGGGAGCATCATGGGATCGCCAACCTCACTTTGCTCCAGGAAACCAGCCCAGAGCTTCTCCGCCTGTGCGCGCGACGCCTTCTCACCACACGAACTGCTAAGTGCCTGGAGAAAGCCAGGCTTCTGCAATCCGCCGTGGCCTGCGGCTCTCTGAAACTCCTTGGCCCACTCCTTGCGCTGGCCACCCACTACCTGGAGGACCGCCGCGACATTTGGCCTCGATCCCTCAAGCCACCGGGGCCTGACGCGGCGGAACGCGCGTTGGATCGTCACGGAGCTCTTCGCCAGCAGCTCCTTGTGCTGCCTCACCTGTCTACCTCTTGCCACGGCCTGGACCTTCCTACAAGCCTCATCTCTCTTCGCACTCTTCGCATCCTCACCGTCCTCACCTGGCCTCTTGGAGGCTTGGGCGGGTGTTGTGGCTCCGTGCTCTTCGAAGGGCGCATCCGGTGGGGACACCACCTGGGCCATGAGGTGGGCCCGCTGAAGGCCTCCGTGCAGCAAGCGCTGGACGACAAAGCGCGCTGCCCCGTCGTCGCAGTCGTCAGGGTTCTGTGGCAGGACCTGCGACTCTGTATATGAGTATGGCTCACTGACAAGTCATGGCAGAGGGGTTCAGCTACTATAAGCTACCATAATATGCAGGAGGTTGCGAATCATTCCTTGAGACTAACCTTATATGGGTTTGTTCGATAAATGGGGGGGGGGGGGGCGGGCGACAGGTGTTCGGATCATTGCATGTTTAGCGGGCATGATTTGGGGTATGTTTCGCGGCATCATGAGCTACTGTAGATGCAATGTCGGGGCTATGCTTCAGAGGGTATGTTTCGCGGTGTGCAACCCGAGTGCTCTTCTTAAACCTAAGCCCCCCAAAAAACAAACAAAACCCATGTTTCAAGTCGCAAGTATAGCCGTCCAGTCCGTGCCTCAGAAGACATCTCTGGATCCGAGCTGTAGGATCTATACTCCTCCTCGGCCATCCCTGCGAACTCAGCAGCGTGGGCATCGCCGTCTAGGACAGCCTCGCATATGGCCCAGAAGGTCGGGAGCATCATGGGATCGCCAACCTCACTTTGCTCCAGGAAACCAGCCCAGAGCTTCTCCGCCTGTGCGCGCGACGCCTTCTCACCACACGAACTGCTAAGTGCCTGGAGAAAGCCAGGCTTCTGCAATCCGCCGTGGCCTGCGGCTCTCTGAAACTCCTTGGCCCACTCCTTGCGCTGGCCACCCACTACCTGGAGGACCGCCGCGACATTTGGCCTCGATCCCTCAAGCCACCGGGGCCTGACGCGGCGGAACGCGCGTTGGATCGTCACGGAGCTCTTCGCCAGCAGCTCCTTGTGCTGCCTCACCTGTCTACCTCTTGCCACGGCCTGGACCTTCCTACAAGCCTCATCTCTCTTCGCACTCTTCGCATCCTCACCGTCCTCACCTGGCCTCTTGGAGGCTTGGGCGGGTGTTGTGGCTCCGTGCTCTTCGAAGGGCGCATCCGGTGGGGACACCACCTGGGCCATGAGGTGGGCCCGCTGAAGGCCTCCGTGCAGCAAGCGCTGGACGACAAAGCGCGCTGCCCCGTCGTCGCAGTCGTCAGGGTTCTGTGGCAACACCTGCAAGCAAGTTGACTGTACCGTGCAGAAGTAGCTGCAACCTTATTGTGCTATCAATGACATGGAGGCCTCAGCCACTAATTTCAGAGGCCTCGAAATGTTGGCAACAGGAAAGACCGTAGAAAATCAATCTATAGCTTAGCTTTAACATGTTCATCCTTGAGCTGGGTCGTTGTCAGGCGCATCTTTGAAGTAGATGTTGGGCTCTTAATTCTGATGGCGACATCGAAACCCCAAGCTGAACTGCACCTGTGCTCTTTCACTGCTCCTGGCCTGGTTGGGAGGTGCTTCCGGAACTTTAGAAGCCGGCGGCTCCTCCTCCTTGGCTTTCAGGACCTCGCACCAGAAAAAGAAATCACGAACAAAATGCACACAAGCTGCCCCCGAACGCGCTCCCAACCTACAGCAAGCCAGGCCTCCTCTTGCGTGAAGGTCGCCCTGGGGGGATCCAGCATCTCGGCAGGAGCTGCGAGGTGTTTCTCCATAGCCTTCAACAGAGCCTTAGACAAAAAAGATCCACAGCAGGACTCTGCATGCTGCAGCTCGTGCTTTGAGGGCGCACTTCTGTAGGCCAGGGTACACTTTCATCTGCACTTCAAGCTGCATGGCTGGTGTCTTCAAGCGTATACGGCGCAACACACCTGTCGGTTGAAGGACCTTTCGACTAGCAAGCCAAACCGCTTGCGTGTGCCAGGCTTTCGCTTACTCCAATATGTATGGCTGTACAGCTCGCTGTTCTCTGATACAACTCCTGTAGTAATTAATCACGGGGATCCGACTACAACTGTTCTACCGGAGCCGCATTATGGCATCAAGTACCCAGCCGAACTAAGCTACTGGACTACAACATCAGAAGCATCAACGATACCCGCGTTTGTTTCGAGGTCACGCACTGGTGTGAACTGCAAACGCGGAGCTGCGTCTACAAAGTTCTGAATCTTGTCCTCGAGCTGCTGCCAAACCCTCCTGCGAAGGTGCTTCTGCTGGCTCACTTTTGGTAGTGTATTCACTATTTGGTACTATATGATTCTGAAGCAGGGCTCTTAATCGGCATTCCAGGATGGGCGATTATTCCCCACAATCCCTTAAAAGGCCCTTTATAGGATTCATTATGGGGATTGTATGGCCCAATAGCCCATCCTGGTTAAGGGTTTCAGGGAGGTGAAGTAACCCAAATGCAAGAGTTTTGGGATGGGCAGTTGTCGGATTCGCGCGCTATTGTCACGGCGCGCGCTCCGATCCAATCGCTCCAAGCAAAAATTAGGACCACAGCATCATGCAGGAGCTCCCAACTTGCACCAAGTTCCATGACATAAACCCATCGAAACCCCTCAACTCTTTTTTGCTAAATCCTATGGAACCCTAAACCCTACCTAAACCCTAACCCTCAACCCTACCTAAACCCCAACCCCTAAACTCCCCTTACAGAGGAATTCAAAGC
This sequence comes from Symbiodinium natans, assembly GCA_905221605.1. Lineage (NCBI taxonomy): Eukaryota > Dinophyceae > Suessiales > Symbiodiniaceae > Symbiodinium > Symbiodinium natans. Next base: position 96,960 of record CAJNDS010002206.1, on the reverse strand, counting down.
TGCCTCTCGAGCTCGCCCCCGAGGCGGGCGACGAGGTCGTCGATGGCATCCGCGGTGATCCTGGGCCTTGGCCTCCAGTTCGCCTGCACCGCGCCATCACTGGGGTGAAGTTCCCATCACTGGGGGCGAAGTTCCCTTGCTTTTTGTAACTGTAGGGTTTAGGGTTTAGGGCTACTATAGGGTTCAGGGCTGTCATAGGGTTAGGCCTTGTAGGATTATAGGCCTTGCAGGTCTTATAGGGTTTAGGGTTGAGGGAGCTTTTGCTTCCGAAGCTCCCTGTCCACCTCACCTACAACAAGTCTAAATGGGGGGTTTAACCGGGGTTTACAACAATAAGGGACCCCCAATCTTGATGCCCAAAGTACCAGGGTCCCCTGATAATCATGACCCCTATTTTGGGCACGCTCGAATTTCGGAAAGCACCCCAGATGGATGCGTGTCCGGCCAGCCTCAAGCTGCGCCACGGACTCCGCCAACTGCGAGACGGAGCGCCGCACAGCAGCTACCTCTCGAGAGGGGAGTGCTTGGGGGTTTAGGGTTTAGGCGGTTTAGGGTTTAGGCCACATGACCCCTAAAAGGGCTTATGGCTTCACATACCTTAGTAGGAATCATAGTACATGACCCCGAGATTAGGGCTCATTTGGTCCCCAAGTAGGCATCCGCACCCAGTCAAAGAAGCAATTCTCTGAGAATCCTGCACGTAAGGCCAGGGAAGGCGAAAGAGCCGGCCCTGGCTTTCAAACACCTCTCCGCTCCTATTTCTGGAATTCTGCGAGACCCCCCCGACCTCCTCCACAAAGCTCTCATTCAGCTCCCAGCTCAAGATTCGCCTTGCAGCTGCAATCTCCTCCACGAACATCAGGTTCATATTAGTATATCCAGTATCTCATATCTTGTATAGTATCATATAGTATATCCAGTATATCATATCTTGCAAAGTAGTATAGTACATAGTCTATCAAGCAGCAGCCTCTGAAGGGCCCCTCATCCCCCAACCCCAGCTCCTCTGAGGCTAGGCCAAGGTTGAGGGCCACTGGCAGCAATCTTTGGATGGCATCGACATCGTGATCCTTCAGGGCTTTGAGTTGATGTGTTTAGGGTTTAGGGTTTAGGGTTTAGGCTTTAGGCTTTAGGGTGATGTGTGCTCGCGAGATTTAAGGGGGACATACTGAAGTTTTTCTGCTTGGGTCCTCCATGGCATTCGCCAGCTCCATTTGCACGCTGGCAATCTGAAGCTCCAAGCTCTTGTCGCCTTCCTCCACTTTGCTGAGCTTCTTAGAAGACGCTGCCGGCTCGGTCTGCGCGGTTGGGATGGGTGGTGGCAGTATGGGCAGGGGGGCCGGAGCTTGCCTCACCTGATGCAGCGACACGTATGGCAGCAGACAGGATTTGCTGGATCTTCGCCCTGTGCTTGTGGCTCTGGAGAGCGCCGTAGGCCTTACGAAAAGGCCATGATCTTCCTCGCAATCGAAGTAGACCTAGGGTCGACACAATCAGACTGGCTAGGATTGCGAGGTATCAGTTATTTGATGCTCAACGGCCTGGTCTATACTCTCTCGATCTTTCCTTCCTCAAATTTGTTGCCCCGAGCTACTAGAAGAGAGGAGCACATTAAGGAAACCTAAAACCCTAAACCCTAAACCCTAAACCCAAAACCCTAAACCCTAAACCCTATAAGTTTAAAGGCCGAGAGGCCTTGCCCTTCACGGAGCCGTTGTTTTTGCCGGATTTCTCGTCCAGTCTGAGGCCGATCCACTCCCCAGCCGCAAAGTCCGTCAACCCGATGAACTTCACGGTGCCGCAAAGCCTTTTTTTTGGCTCAACAGGCCATTTCTAGTGCACAATCAGAAGTCCATTAGTCTATAAGTATTCAGTAGATGTCCCACTATGGCTAGGGGGGTGGGCGAACAATACGTACAATCACAAGGCTATAAGTCTCCAAGTATATATTCAGGAGATGTCCCACTGAGGTAGCACTTGATGTAGCTAGGGCACTGCGTCTGGGCAACGGTCACGCGATCCTCTATCTGAAATGCGCGAGCCATGGGGCCGCCGCTGCCTGAGTCCTAAAACACGCGCGATTCTAGCATCACCGGTTGGGACAGGGGGGTTCAAGGCTTCCTACGCAACCAGCGACAGCGAACATTCGGATGCTGAAGCACAACTCATCATGAAAGGCTGTCGAGAAAGCAGGGTGTCTGAAGGCACCTGGTCGGGCTTGGGCCATGATCGTCTGCGCTGTCTCGGGCGATGCAACTCCAACGAGTCTGTGGGGTTACAGCTCAGCCGGATCGAGGGTCCAGAAACAAAGTCTGCGGAGAGAGGCTTGGGCAGGCCAATGGGCACAAAGACTTTCGAGGCTGGGACGGCTGCCCCACCCGACCCCTCTTGAAAGATCCTCAGCATGCCCTGTCTAACACAAACAACGCTGAGCACATCTTGCAGTACAACGCCTCCCAACCGAACCCCCCCTTCACGCTCCCCACCCCCCCCCCCCCCCCCCCTACAGGGCATCACGCCCCCCACGCGCTGCCTCGCATCATCACGTTCCAGGTCAGGACCTCCACAAGGCGCCCGCCGAGCTCGGCCCGGAAAAGCCTCTTAGCAGAGAGCAAAGGGGCGGGTGACACAAGCATCCTCCCTGGCTTCGGGTTTAGGCTTGTCTTTTCTTTTTTTTGCCTCCTGCCAAACAGACCAGGGGTTGCAGTAGGGATGATTGCAGGTTCTGGTGGCAACGCTGTTACCCAAAGCACCTGACAATGCTATGCCTGGGGGGGGGTGCATGATGATCATCATCACCATGATCATGATCATTACCATGCCACCACCAACCAAGTGACAGGATCATCAAACTGACAACATAGCCTCATGCTCACTTCCCGACCACACAAGGTGGCTCTCATCTGACCAGCATCAACGAACCCCAGCTGACATGACTGACATGATCCGACCACAACATACCGCACAACGACCTCTTCTTTCCGGCTCATTCAGTAGCCGGCTCACTGTGGCTGGTGGTCGCTGACCGGGCACTCCGGGTCGAAGCACTCCTCCGAATCTAGGGGATGCTTTTTGGATGTGCCGCTGCTCTACCAGGATGGGCTATTCACGGCCTTAACATCCCCACAATGAACCCTATAAAGGGCCTTTTGAGGGATGGTAGGGTAAAATAGCCGATCCTGGTACTGCTACTGCAGGTTGCTTATAAGGAGATGCGGCAGAGTGCAGGTCCGGCAGAGGTGGGACTCGCGCTTCTGTTGCGCTCCACCCTGCTGTGCTCTACCTGGCCTAACCTGGCGCACGGTTGTGTCGGTGCACCTTCTTGTCCTTCATGGTATACGAATTTGAACATACTCGCCTCATCTCGCATAGGCCTCAACTACAGTCGCCTCAACTACAGTCTAGTCTAGGCCTCAACACTCCAAGCATCTTGGTTTACCTGGCTTCAAACGGAACAAGTCCTTCGTGTCAAGCAGAGTGCCCACAGCAGTCAGCGCGGACGTCATGAGGTCATGAGGCGCGCATACAGGTGTGCAAGATGCCAAGCCCTCGCCACTGATACCGAAGCATGTGTGCAAGTTGCGCAGTAAGAATACCGTTTTGTCACATTGTCCTGCTGACTTGTTTGACATAGAGGCTTCCTCCTTTCTCATTGCACTGACATCTAAGGCTAGGACTGGGCGAAAAGCAAAGCATTTTGCCAATGAGGCTGAGTGCCTTCGTACTACCCCCAACCGTGTGTGCTCAACAAAGGCTTAAGACAAAGATCCACGTGCAAGCGTAGAGCACGAGGCACGCAATGGAACTACCGGCGGTGTCCTCTACACTGCCAATCGCTGCTCAACACCGCCAAGCCCCTCTGGCAACAAATTTCAAGCATCTGCGGCCAGTGACTAGGCACTTTGCTAGCCAGTGGTGCCTTACCTTATACTCCTCTCTGAGCGATAGGAAGCAGGCCCAGGGCACATTAACCTAGCTACGACGCCAATGCGCATGGTAGACTGGAACCAAACCCAAACCCAAGCAGTAATTTCGGAAAACTCTGCTCCCACTCATCCGGCCGCATGACACCACATGGAGAGCGCGAAGCGCTGTCCATGGGTGGGGAGCCTTAACTATGGCAAGCCTCTCCCTCTCGCGCTTTCTCTCTCGCTCGCTCGCTCTGAAAGGAACACGAAGAAAGCAAGGACATCTTGACGCTGCCATGTGCCATTGGGGCCCATAGACTCCCAACTTCTAACTATGTGAACCGGGAGTTGAGCTTTTCTGATGCCCTGCAGCCAAACTGAAAATCACCCAAAGCAGAGTGATACTGTGATACCCTAAATACTTGAAAGTTCATTGACCAATGGGAAATCAGGGTTTAGGGTTTACGGTTAAGCCACATGCCAGCAATCCCCTCGGCAATCCCAAGGGCACTTCATGCGGCATGTCCGATCGAAAGAGGATGAGCGAGCCACCCTCCTGGGCGGGGTGTGGCTGAAGCTTCGCATGCTTCCCAGTCCCATCTGAGGTGAACCCTAAACCCTAAACCCTAGATTTTGAACCTAAACCCTAAACTTAAACCCTAAACCCTGTAGTTCAAGGTTTAGTTCAAGGTTGCGGTTGGCGGGGAGGTCAGCTGCTGGGCTTCTCTTCGCCTTCCGCTCACTGTATGAGTTGTGGGCCCAGGTGCCAGCCGCGGAGTGCCACATGTAGTAAAAAGCCGTGTAATATATGGGTTTTAGGGCTTAGGGTTTAGGGGCCTTAATAATTTGAATGTTTTTTGTTTTTTTTGCTGGGGGGGGGGGGGTTATAATAGTACAAATACCAAGGGGCCATAAGGGAATCTGATCAGTAACTACTCCGACCCCTATACTAACCCCAACGCTGCACTGCATGGACAGGGACTTTCCACTTCACCAAAGATGTGCGATGTGCATCTTGCAACAGACCACAGGTGAAAAGCAAGGGAACTGGAGGCACCATCGCCTACAGGCTGGCAGACTTCAAAAAGGAAGCTGCTTCATGATTCGAAACTTTCGCGGTGTAACTGTTTCTGGCTCAGACTCCACCAATTTCAGGGCAAGGCGCAGGCAAGACGTCCACATAGTCGCTTGGAAGAGGCTCTTCCTTGCCATGTGGCATGTATGGTTTGCTAGACAAGTGGCCTGCGTGCCACAATACATGCCGTAGACCTGCAATGCAGGAATGTGCCACAGCCACCCTGTACTCAGCGAAAGAGAAACTCCCGAAGCCGAAATTAGTAATTGCCAGGTTTTTTTGCCACATCGGCTCCGACTTCCCCCGACACGACACTCCAAAGCCTAATGTGAAGCAAAGATTGCCGACGGCGGCTTCGAACCAGGTCACTCCCACGGGTCGCACAGCATGCGCTCGGAAGGCTCCTCCCAGATCTTCCTTCCACTCCTCCTGCAAGTACCTGACTCACATGTTGCGTGTCTTCGCCATGTTCCAGAACCACCGCGGTTTCGTTCTGCGTTTCTAGAACGCGGTTTTGCGTTGCAAAGCGAAAACATGTGGGAGGCCTGCGCCTAGCAAAATTACAAACTGAGGCAGCACTCGCAGATGCGCGCAGTTTAGCGTAAAGCAGATCTAAACTCATCCTCTTTCATCGGATAGGTTAAAGGACACCCAGCTTCAGGTTGAAGTTCAAGTTTGTTTGGCGGGCGGGGGGGGGGGGGGGAAAACACTATTGTTTCTCAGAGCATCACTCCAAAACCAAAGTCCCAGCAGCAGGATCGCGGTAACCCGCCGCTTGTAGGCCAGGCGGTGGTGTGGTGGCAGATCATCGGGATTGTACTCTTGCTCCGGGACATAGTCCTCTCTGGGTCTGGGCAGCTTAGGGCATCTCATGCCCAAATTTGGGGAAATTCTGCGTTGCGGATGGGTATGGGGCGTTTGAGGATTCTTGAGGCTCCACAACACCTCTCCTCGTGCACGTGGTATGCCACGCCATCGCCATCGTAGCAAGCGAGCCTTGGACTCACGTACTGCAGGGGTTTTAGTTTTTAAGGTTTAGGGTTCTAAAGCCTATGTTGACGGATAGATTTGTATGGAGGGCTATATGGGGTTGCGGTATAGGTAATTCGCCTCGGCCTCCGGCCCAGGGACAGAACAACTTTTTGTTGGGATTTTCCTGGGGAGCCCTTACAACCCCCTTCAGGGCCCTCGTCTTCGGACCGCCAGGGATTTCGTTGCTACCTTGTAGACTTCTTGGCAAAAGTCCGGCTTCCACCCTACGCAATAAGAATCATGTCCCCAAGCTCACTTACGCTGCAGGTTCAAGGCTTCGGGGTTTACAGGTCGGTTGTTCTCCGGCGTTTTTCTCCTGGACCCGCGATCGCTCTCTGCATCTGCAGCCCAGCGTGCGGACTGGAAACTCCAAAGTGCACCGCTGATCAAAACCGCCGGCAAGATCGTCCCGGTGGGTTGGCCCGGACCGGTTGCCGAGGTGCAGAATCGCTACAAGTTGTTGGTTCCTGTATTCGTCTTCATTCGGTTCCTTCTGCGGGCAGCTACAGCAAATTCCCTCAACCGAAGTCATTCGGTACATGCACCAGCTTCACCGGAACATGCTGTCTTAGTTGCATTGATTGCAGTTGCTCTGATTGAAGTTTCACTTCGTTGAGAAGACATGGAACTAGAACACAGCAAATCATTGCATTCCTTGTACGAAGGAGGTACACCGAGTGCACTTGTGGCGAACATAACTTACAAACAAAGTAGCCCAAAGTACATGACAAAAGATTCTGAATGTGCTTTGTGAGACATTGGCCGGCAGAAGTAGGGTTTAGGTTTTCGGGCTTAAGTTTTTTGCCACGGGGGTTTAGGGTTTAGAGCATGGCAGTTTTCGCCTCAACAAAAAGATGCCACATCGCTGTGCGCGCGCTGGTCTGAGTGCTACGGCCACGAGTCTCGCATTTGGACCCGTTAACCGACGTCTCGATTCTAGATCGACATGGTCCTGACACCTCCAAAGTCAACCCTAAACGAGCAAGGCCTCGGGCAGAAACTATGTGCGTACCTCCACGTGGCCCTAATGAGCCCAAATCCTGGCTGCCTCGAGACTGTATCGTTCCGGGCTCCAGCGACTGCGTTCCCAGCGCATCTAAGCGGCTGCAAACGCCTTTTGGGGGAGGCTGACGGAAGGATCCCAGTAAACCCAAAAGCGCTTCTCCAAGGGTCAGGTGCAGCTCATGTCCCAAAGTGCCCTAAACCCTAAACCCCAAACCCTAAACCCTACACCCTAAACCCTAAACCCCAAACCCTAAACCCCGAAACCCCTAAACCCTAAACAAAGTGGTCCCTGCCACCTGCCAGGAAGGCCACGCCGTACGCAAGGCCCACCAGCCCCTCCTCCTAAGCCGCAGCTTGGTCACTGGACTTGAGAGTTCAAGGTTTAGGGTTTAGGGTTTAGGGTTTAGGGTTTAGGGTTTTTTTTCGCTCCCGCATAGCTAGCCGAACCGCAGGCATGGTTGAATGGTAGGTCTCTGTATGGCAGCTGTGCTGTGGCGGGGCCTTACCTCCTTGTTCACCCAGACAAACCCCTCAACCAGAAACAACAGCATCTTCAACCTTCAACACACCTCCCACTTCAAGAATGTGCGGCCCCCCACCGTGCAATCTCACTGATCTCGGTTTAGGGTTTAGTGTTTAGGGCTCTTGAAAGCTCCTGAGATCCTGATTTCGCTCTTTCGAGCCCAGGAATTGGCGTGTGGGGGGGGTATGGTCCATTGAAATCTATAGGCTCTCTAGACTCAGAAGACCCTAAGCGGTGGATGTCATAGTTGGTGACAAGGAAGGGGCCACCAACTTTTTGGAGAACCCTCCAAACAAAAAAACTCTGCCGCTTGGGAGCGGTAGCTCGCTGCAAATCGAGGATGGTCAGTACGGGGAGGCTGCCTAGGTATCTCCTCGGCCAGGTGCTGTGATTTTGGGGGGTTGAGGTCGCATTGAGACCGCTTGGTTCAGCCCACTCCTAGTGTGCCTTCTTCGGGGCGGCTGCACCGACTCGGGAATTTCTGCATGCAGAGCCCGACGTCCGCCTCTCTCTTCTGCAAGGGCTGGGGAGCCTCTCCCCCTGAAAGACTTGAGTGCAGCTCTGCTTCTTGTACTGCTCCGTCCTCAGAGGTGCTGGGAGGTGCGGGTGTATTCGGCTTTCGGGAACTGGGGCCATGAAGTCATGAAGAGTGAGCTTTATAAAACATTAACATTGCAAGCATGTCCGGGGTCCCGCCTGCGACTCCTGACTGTGGTAATATATATATATATATATATATTTCTGCAGTTTTTTTCGCAGAGCCTCCACCTCAACGAGTCTTAAGGAGTGCAAAGGCCAAGGCACAACTGTGGCTCGTTCGGATCACCTGGCAGGCACTCTCAATGCTCACAGAACTCAACTGAGGGCCCAAGGCAAATGCCAAAGACAGGGGGCTGCCTCATGCAAGAAGGGCAAACAACACCCCCCCACCCCCCCTCGCCCTGTTTCACTTCACTTCTTGCAGCGAGACCCCCAATTTGGGCCCCCAATGCGCCTGAGGGAGTTAGGCGGCCCTGCTGCATGAGGCGCAGGGCGTCCTCGCGCATCAGCGTCCTGCGCATGACAAGTAGAATTGCGGGCGCCGTCGTTACCATGGCGGTTCCAGCGTATGCCTGTGTGCGGAAACACCCGAAAAACAAGAACCTGATGAAACCCTCTGGTCCCTGATTGAAGGTATAGATTGCTGAAGGCTGCAGACAGCTACAACCTCAGGCTTGCATGGCATCACGACTGGAAGCCAAGTGGCACCATTTCACCATCGATGGCTCCACGAAGCCTCAGATGGCTTCCGGATGTCTTAAGGGTTTAGGGTTTAGGGTTTAGGGTTTAGGGTTTAGGGTTTAGGGTGGCAATCTGCGCAGCTGAGAGTCAGCAGCTGCATGAATCACCCAAGGCCGTCCCGGCCAAACACCCATGCCCTCTAGACTCTCGTCAGCCTCAACAGTACATGTCAGCACTGCAACTATTTGAACAACCGTTCTACGAATTGCATGCATCTAAAGTAATTGCACACACTACAATCCTGATGCACGTCGTAAGACCCCACACAGAAAGGTCCGAGTGACAGGGACAGCCCGAAGAAGCGACTTTGCCGCTGCAGCGCCTGGGCGACACTTGCGTCGATGACCTCGGCAGTTTCTGGGCTCTTTGCTTTTTCATGCATTTCTCTCTGCTTATTTTTCGTATTCTTCTTCTTCTTCTTGTTATTCTTGTTCTTCTTCTTCTTCTTCTTTTACCCAGCGAAGGGGCCCCCCGGGTCTCTCCCTCTTTTTCTCTCTCTCTCTCTCTGTGTGTCTGGCTGTCTTCTATCTATCTATAGAAATATACATACACGTGCATTTTTGATCGGCGGAAGTGAGAAATATGTAGCACAATGCATTGTAATATCTGAGCACATATATTATATATATATATATATATATATTTTTTTTTATTTATTTAAAAGAGTATATAGATGGGCGCTTGTCATGCTTCGAAAGGCTTGAAGCAAGTCGCTGAGCGGTCGAGGAGAGAGCCTACTTGTGTAACGCTTACCTCATACGCACATACCTAGGGAGTTAGCCGATTCAAGGCTTTGGGGTTGGTGCTGGCCAATACACCCCAACACATCACAAACACTGCAAGGACGGCCGCAGCGCACCTCAGTGGCTCTGTCCCGACCGGCGCGAAACGCCTCAGAGTCTGAGCCATTGTGTGGTCTTGGTACACCTTCCCCTAAACCCTAAACCCTAAACCCTATCTGAACCCTACACCCTACACCCTACACCCTAAACCCTGCATCAGGAAGAAAAATCGGACCTCTTCGGCATCGCTGAAGGGCTTTGCGCCTGCGGGAGGAAGGGTCCTCCCGGAGATGCTGGCCCACGACGCAGAGAAGGGATTTTGCTCAGAAAGCATCGGCCATGGGCATTCTGGAAGCTCGTCTTCTTCTTTCGCCAGGGGGTGTTTCACGGTCTGTTGCAAAAGAGAAGGTGCTCCAAAACAAAAACAATGAGCCAATCAATCCCAAATCTGATTCCGAGTCCTGGTCCAAAGCTTGGTCTCAGCCGGAGAATCGGGGGACTGCCAGAGCTTCCTTGGCATCTCTTGATGTATTTTCCATTTCCAAGCCGCTACGGCAAACTTGAAAAGCGGTGGAAGTCTAGATTAAACCCCAAAAACACCATGGCGAGACCTGCACTTTCAGGATTGCAGGATAAGTGCCGCTACCTCTGGGAGGACTCTGGCAGCTGACCCCGGACTCTCACCCACCCTTCAGGGCCCCCATGGAGTTTACCATGTCACGACATCCTAAAGCCTAAACCCTTGAACCCTTGAACCCTTGAACCCTTGAACCCTTGAACCCTAAAACCGCTAAAACACCTAAACCCCTAAAACCCTAAAACCCCTAAAACCCCAAAACCCCTAAAACCCCTAAAACCCCTAAAACCCCTAAAACCCTAAACCCCTAAAACCCTAAAACCCCTAAACCCCCTAAAACCCTAAACCCCCTAAAACCCCTAAACCCTTGTGAATGCAAGGCGCGGCAGCGCGAAGCTCACGGCCGTGACCAGCAAGCCGCCCAGCCAGTAGCCAGAGCCCATGGGGGGGCACACGGATTTTGGGGCAGTTTGGGCTCGCTCGGCGCTGTTTTCTGTATCTGAGCAAATGGGAGTTTGGGTTTAGGGTTTAGAGTTTAGGGTTAAGGGTTTAGCAGGGCTTAGGGTTTAGGGCTAGCTAGCAGAGTAGACGCATAGTGGGGAGTATGCACGGGATTTGGGTGCAAGGACATTGGACGACTGGCGGTGGGGTCGGAGCACACTTGGATTACAGGCGGAGATGCGGCGCATGCAGCGTCAGAGCCTTTGCAGCCAGAGCCACCAGCCCAAAAGGCAATGCTGCATATCGCCAAGATCTTGAACCCTCATTATTTATACAAGATTTTGGGTACCTCTTCTTGTATCCAAGTATTGTATAATCCCCCCCAAACATATACATACAAAGATATATATATATATATATATAAACCCTAAGCTACCGGTCGAACCCTGCGACACCCTGAGCAACACTTCAAGATGTCAATTTGAGTATGCGACGTGCCCATAGAATCTGGTATAAGGAATATAAGAACTGTCTCCAAAAAAGCATGCGTCACCCAATATCTCTCAAACACTGTTCTTAAGAATTGTAAGCAACAAAGGGCGGCCAGATGTAGTGGCCACACAGTACGTAGTATTTGTCTACGACCATGGTGTACCAACAGCACTTCTCTGGGAAGCATAGGAATGGGGTTTCCGAAAGTAGGGGTACCTTCTTGGGGTCCTTATTAGTATTATGGCTCCTACTATTTGGGGTCAAAATGTTGAGGTCCCAACAATTTTCGTAAGCCCCAGATGACGTCCTGAACCAGCTGAAGTCACACCAACCCTTTACCCAAAGACATCCTCGGGCGCGCTGTGGATGATAGAGCCTTCGAAACGAAATGAGTCTCTCAGGCCGGGTAGGCGAAGTATAGCGATTGGAATGTTTCCCTGTTATACTAACAGGGATGTTCCCCCTTCTGCTAACAGCCCTTAATAGGGATTGCAGTACCCCCTATTATAATCGGTTTTAAGGACTGTTAGTATAAGTGGGAACATGCTAAGAGAGCAAAGTCATGCTCATTCTCTGGCCTTGCGTTGGGCTAAGGCGGCTAAGGGCTTCCAATAATCGGCACACTCTGCAAGCTGACATGTCTACACACGAGAGTCAAGGGGTACTCTCCCGCAGCGACTGGTAAAACAGCTCCAACCATCACAACCACCGTCCCTGTCCAACCCCCGGCCCTTCAGCAAAAATTGTAAAATCTGTAAACCTTAAACCCTAAACTCAACCCTAAACCCTAAACCTTCGGAACTTCCAAACCCTAAACCCTAACCCTTATAATGTTGCACCCGCTTTAGTGAGAAGGGGCACGATTATGCGATATTCCGGAAATCCTATAGGGGACCCCCCATTGTGTAGGGTGGTCCTCAATTATGCGATGTTTGCCCGGCCGGGGTTGCCGACTAGGGGAAAAATGCCTGAGCTGGTTGACTTAGAGAGAACAAAAGGAAGCTGAAGGCTCGTTTCTTTCGTCTCCGCTGATGCAGATGCTGCTACTACTACTACTACTCCTACTACTCCTACTACTACTACTACTACGACGACGACGACGACGACCCCAGCCCACACTATTCAGGATCCCCGAAAACCCCAAAATTGTTTGGGGAGGGGGGGGGCCCTGCGCACTAGAGCGAGTCCAACATTAAACCCTAACCCTTATAAACCCTAAACCCTAAACCCTAAACCTGGAGCTACTTTGCCGCACACTCGCGAGGGTGCAAGCCCCTGAGCTCATCACTCCGAAGGGTTCGATCTGACCCCCCCGCAACTTGCCGACATCTGTGCAAACCCTTCAAGGGGTTTATAATGTTTACAGGGTTGGTTCTAATAGGGTCTTATCGGGTGTTAAATGGGGTGTTGGTAGAGTTTTGCGAGGTTTTGTAGGATTCTATAGGATCTTATAGGGCTCAGGATTCCACCCCCCCCCCTCCCCCCCCCCTACGCCTTTCTGGCATCTTTTGGTTTCTGTGACACGCAGAGATCGGCTGAGGCTCCCACACTCGGATCCAGGCGCGGCAGTACTTGGAGCCGCAGGCCTTCTGAGAATGCTGGCGGGTGTTTATTTGAGGGTTTATAGGATTTATGGGTGGTTCATGGGGTTTCGGGGGCAAGGCTTCCGACTAGTGACTAGAGGCTTCTGGGCTTCGAATTGACTCTCACACTCGCGCACACGGGCTTCGGAAGGTTCTGGTCAGAACATGGCGCATCTCCGACTCTTGAACGTCAAGTAAGGTCCGGCAAGGGAAGGCACCATTAACACCAGAACCCCAAACGTCAGTTCAGGTCAGCATGATGAGGGTTGTTGGGACACACAGAGTCTCATCTTGGGCCCAAAGCGTTGGGTGCTTCAGCTGAAAAATTGACGCCGCTTTGAGGTATTCGAAACACAAGACAACGGAGCATCCACAAAGCGCTGATAGGCCGGGTTCGTGCTGATTTGTTGGGATCTTTAAAACTTCCTAAACTTGATACATGATCGCGTAAACCTGACATACAGCAAGGGCCCTGCATCGGGACATAAGCAAGACGGTTCTAGCACCACTAAGTCAGATGCACACTGCGATGCGGAAAATCTCAGGCGTCCGGCTCTGAAGACAGCTTTGCATTGGGCCACAAGGCCAGCCTTCGATGAAGGGCATTTTTCGCTTCTGAGGAGCTTGGCGCTTGTAGGCAATATTACGTCCTGCAGGTCCGATTATACATACTCACTCGTATGTGCACATACACATATGTATATACATAAGCATATTAATATTGATTCCTATTCGATGCAAGCTTGAGGCATTGGCGCTCCTTTTCTCACTCAGGGCTGCTTACTGCAGACATGTGCTGTCTGGGCGGCCGTTGTGGTGCTCGCCCGTGGCGTTCTCCGGATTTAGCTCAGCTTCAGTAAGGAATTGCTGTAGCTAGCCAAGTTCAACCCTTGAACCCTAAACCCTAAACCCTAAACCCTAAACCCGCCACCCTAAACCCTTGAAGCTCTGAGGACCCAAGGCCGATCAGAGTGGCCCCATCCCAAAGGTGTCATACACTTCCAAATACAAAAAAGAGCGTCCAACAGTGGATGTCCACTCAGACCTAGGCGAATGTGAAGTGATGTAAGAGAACTTGATATCTGCCTATGTTGAAGATGAAATTGAAACGTGGGAACTATGGAGCTAGGCTCCGAGCTTGAATATTCTAGGCAGGATGGGGGGGGGGGGGCTTGGAGCTGTTCAGGGTATCAAACACTGCTTCTCCTGCGGAAGAAGATTTAGGACTTTCGGCCACTGCCCGTCATACAAGCTGCTGCCTGCTGCTTTCTAGAGGCCTCGCATCCGTGCCTTGTCCTTTCTTGAACTTTCCGAGGCTCAGAATCTGCGGATCTGTTCAGAATAAGCGGGCGGCTCTTGTCATAGGCAAGGGCGGCCCTTAAAGCCCACTGAAGAATATCAAACATAGTCCCCTTCAACCCAAAGAGGGAAATATGAAATGTCGCAAGGGCCTGCCGAATAGGCTAAGTCCATTATACTGCTAGCTGTTTCTTCGGAATTTCTGTATACCCAAAACTTACAAAAAAATCCCAGGCAGCCCTAGAAAGGGTCAACTATACTTTTCGCTGTTTCTGAGGAACTACAAGTATACCCAAGAATTACAAAACAATATCCAAGTATCCCTAAACCCTAAACCCTAAACCCAAAACCCACAAGACAGGATCCACGTACCCCAAGAAGGTCAGGCTAAATCCAGCATGTCCTCGAAGCGAATCTACGCTCCGAATGGAGCCGAGGGGCCCAAGCTCCAAGCTGTTCGTCTCCGAACCCGGATAGGGTTTAGGGTTTAGGGTTTAGGGCTTAGGGCTTAGGGCTTAGGGCTTAGGGTTTAGAGCTTGGGGTTTGGGGTTTAGGGTTTGGGGTTGACACGGACTTGAAGTCAATGCGATCAATATTAGGGTTTGGGGTTTGGGGTTTGGGGTTTAGGGTTTGGGGTTTGGGGTTTAGGGTCTAGGGAATTGGTTCTTAAAGGAGGGGGGAGTAATAGGGAAGCTTGGGTTACACCCCCCTCCCTCCTTGAACCCCCCTCCCTTAAGGACTCTTTTATGTGGGGTGCAGGGTTTCGGGGTCAGGGTCTAGCGTTCAGGGTTTAGGATCCAAGAGACGGCGGGGGATATTTAAGGACCCCCATGAAGGACCAGATTGTAGAGGAGTGACCAAAAAGTCAACATGTCGGACAAATGATCCCGAAGTGTGCGCGATGGGTGCAGGCCAGCGGAGCTTTGGAGATTGATGCCACTGTGCTGAAATGGCTTCCAAAGTGCAAGCCACGTCCCAAGCCTCGGACATCAGCAGCGGTGTAACTTCAGACTTCGGTAGTTGTGTCACACGCGCGCTGCTGGTGAAAATCAAGGGGATAAGAAAAAGTCCAGGAGAGCAGCTCAGTCACTGCATGCTCTGCGGACACTTCGGCACCTGAATTTCTAGAGCCCTACACCAGCAACTTCAGGCCACTAGGCTGGGGTACCCTAGGTCCTTACAATCAGTATTCTAGCATGTTGGGGGGGGGGGGCACATCAACTCCTAGAAGTCCCAAACCGACTTTCAAGGAACCTGTACTCCTGTATCGACTCCCTGGATATGTGCCCACGCTCATCTGTTAGTTGGACGCCTGTGGCGCCAGGTCGAGGGTTCAAGGCTTCCAACAAGTCCTTCTGCGTTCACCCTTAAACCCCCTAAACCCTAATCCTGAAACTCTTAAACCCTCAACCCTAAGCCCCCCAACCCCTAAACCCTAAACGCATTGGATGTCATATAGAATTCGGGATGAATCAAGGCATGTGCAGGACACTGATGGCTTGCTTCGCAGATGGGGCATTTAGGATTTGAAACCGTGCAGGAATCCACTACAAATCATGAACTAGTATCTAGAAGCAACCAGTTCATGGTTGGGATAGTAGAAAACATCTAAATGTGTATTCCTGATTGAGTTTAAGTACCCATAAAAATGCAACATGTTACCCCACTATGACAAAGGTAAGTTCCCGTTGATGGCAGGAAGCCGAGGCGAAAACAGTCCTCTGGTCAGCTTAGGACACGTTGTTCACGGAAAGCACTCAGAGGACCATAAAGCCAATCCTGAAGCTCAAAAGTCTCTTGATTTGTATGTACATATTTATCCTGAGTAAAACCATGCGCATTCACGAAGCAGAAAGGACTGACTCTTCTTCTTCTACCGGGCATGGAGGACAGGGCAGAAGTCTGACTCTCTCCCCTCTCTCTCTCTCTCTCTCGAATTTCTTTCGAGGCGCTTCAGGGGCGGACCCTCGGCGCGAGTGCGTGCACCACCTTCTGGTGGACTGCGCCCAAGCCCCTTGACAACAGGATCCTCGCCTCCATCACTGCACTCTCTCTCGCTCACTTCCCTTCCCTTCCCTTCCCTTTCCTTTCCTTTCCTTGCCTTTCCTTTGCTTTGCGTGAAACTGGTGCTCGGTGCTCTCTCTCTCTCTCATTCGAGCTCTGTCTGTCTTTGTGTGTGTGTGTGTGCGTGCGTGCGTGTGTGTCTCTCTCTCTCTCTCTTATACACACATAGATATGTCACACTCTCCACGCGAGACTTGCAGAGCTTCAGGCTTCCCTGGCTTCGATGCTGGGCACTATATTAAAAAAAATGGTGGACCGAAACTGTAAGCACTGCTTGGCGAACAGAATGCCCCAAGCTAGGAGCTGCCATTGCAGGGGGGGAACGAAGCTGCCCATTAATTGCTGGGCTTGCAGAAAACCCCCTTGCAAGTATGGCGGTATTAAGGGAAACTCTGGACACGCACCGTTGGGCAACGTCCAATGAGCTGCGATCTGCGCCAAGACATACGCACCTTTGGGCACTTAGCGCACTGTTTCAAATTTGCTGCTGCTCGGAACGGCTTGCTGTGACGGTCTAGGAATCAGGGCCCGGTACAGACCAGTCCATGCGCTTGAGGGTTTTTGGGTTCAGAGGCTTTTGCCCGCCCTCGGTGTGGGGTTCTTAGATTTTAAACTCAACTCTTCTCCTCACCGCGGAAATCTCTCCTCGCCCGGTCTACTCCTCGCTCATCCCCAACCCCAGAGTGTCCCTGGAGTGCCAGAGTGTTTGTGGAGTGCTCAACCCCAGAGTGCCCAACCCCAGAGTGGCGTGCCCAGCCCCAAAGCGTCCTGGGAGTGCCCAACCCCAACCCCAGAGTGTCCCTGGAGTGCCCCAACCCCAGAGTATCTCTACCCAGAGAGGGTGGGGATGTTCGAAGTAACAGTTTTTTTTTAACTACATGTTGGGGTTTAGAGGGTTTAGGGTTGAAGCGGAAGACCGAGCCTTCTGTTCAGCAGCAGTCGCTGCGCTCAACGCGCCGCGCTGCATCGAAAAAAACTCGCCCAGGCAGCTCGATGGGACTTTGACGTAGTCAGTTGAAGATTGCGAACCTCCTAAACCCTAAACCCTAAACGCAACACCCAACCCGATAACCCAAACTTCTGAACATGTTGGGGAAACTTCTCCTCAGTTCCAACGCGAGGCCTTGTCCCGAACCATCTGCCAGGGCGGGGAAAAACGAATTTCTCCTTGCAACGACTAAAATCAAGTCGGAGGCTCTGCGGGCTGTCGACTCTCGACAACCGCCGTGTAACCGAACTTAGTGACCCCTAGAGTGGGCATATTTCGATCACATCAGGAGTGGTTGAGGCACAGTCAGTGCTAGTGGGAAAGGGCCAGCTCAAAGAGAAAGATGTAGATTACTGCAGAGTCAGGAATGGCAGTACACCGAAAAGAGTGAGATGGTAATCGAAGAACACAGGGTGATACACCGTGTTGCCGCTGCGCAATTCGGTCTCCTAGTTTGCCACATTTGCTACTCCTCATTTCACAAAGCCTTGCCGGCCATCGGAAGCCTCCGCATCTCTACGATGAGAGGTTGTCTCGGAAAGAGCCAGGCACCCAGTGGCCGGAGCAGTGACGAGCTGCTGCTGTGCCCCGGTGTCCTAGCCTGACGCGTGCTCCTATGCAGTACACACGCAGCATCCGCAATCTTCCTGGTGCTCAAACTCTACGATGTAGAGCGGCAAAATGGATCCCCTGTCGTACAGGGTGTACTCCTTGGCTTGTGATGATTGGGAATTTGGGTGCACGGAAATGTATGGAGGGGCAAGGGCTTGCAGTAGGAGCATTTTGGTTGGTGGTTGGACTGCTCTTGGCTGACAAAAGGGTACCGGTTTCTTCTCGACGTTCCAGTCTTCAGAGTCTTTCAGCTTTTCTTTGGGGGGATGGAGGGGTGGGGGGCTTTGCGAGTATAGACCCACTCCCCGATTTCAAGAGCGACAAAGCCTTCCTCACACCGTGGGACTTTCTGCCCAGTCAGCAAGCAATCACACACAATTTCACCACTTTTTCTACACCTTGCCTACTGAATGGTTCTGGGGAGCAGGGGCAAGGCAATCTTTCGTCCGAAACAGTCCTTTCCCTGCACTGCCCTGCACCTCCACCCTGCGTGCCCAAGTCAATTCGGCATGGTGTCGCGATGATCTACGCATCCGCCTTCTGCCCTTGACAAGGCAATCCTGCCAGGGGTTTGCACAGTTACAGTTGGAGGCACGACCCCAATGCCCGTATCAACTTCAACTAGCATCCGGCAACAATCATCCATCTTACGAGTCTTCTCTACGTCTCCTGGAGCTACCATGTTCTTTGCAATGGGTTCGTACTTGCTTCGTCTTGCCTTCATTGATAATGTTGATATTGTTATTGCCAGATTAGCTGTAAAGTTGGAATGACTTTAGTGTAAGGAGGGTCTATGATCACAAGCTTCCAAAATTTATTCTGCGAACCGAGTGTGTTGGAGGTACCTGTTATTGTCACAAGTTGTTTTCCAGACGTTGTTGTTTTAAGGGCTTACACAGTAAGGCTTGAGGCCCTGAGGGCCTTGGGCTCAGGAATCTTAAAGAGGCGGAGCCCGGAGAATCCAGTTCCATGTAAGCCTCAATATGAAACGAGATTTTTTGGATAGGTAGTCCACGGGCCAGCCCAACGCAGTTTAGGTTTATTTGTTGTGTCACCCTCTATAGTTTTTTTTTTACGGATGCTTGTCTTTTTAAAGGGCTTGTGTTTTGGGTTAAGGGCTTCCGCAGTAAGGCTTGGGGCCCTGTCGGCCTTGGGCTCCAGGAATCTTAAAGGCGGGAAAGCTTCAGGCCTTGAGGTCCTGAAGGCTTGAGGCCCTGAGGGCGGTTCCCCCCAATTTGTTTGGGGGGTCGCCGCACCATGCGTTTATAGAGGGTCCAAAGTTGTGGGGGGCGGGGGGGGGCGGGGGGCATACTAAAGACAGAGCAACATTACAACCGTTCGCAATACTTCTATCTTTGGACCCTGGGAAACTTCTAACCCTAAACCCTAAACCCCAAACCCTCAACCCTAAACCCTAAACCAGGTTTATCCCCAGCCCGAGGCTCCTTGAGTCGAACCCCAAAGGGGGCAGCCGTTGCTCAGGGCACATCGTACCTTGGCAACCCTAAACCCTAAACCCTAAACCCTAAACCCTAAACACTAAACCCTAAACCCTAAACCCTAAACCCTAAACCCAATCCACATCGTACCTTGCAATCTTCGAGAGAAGGATCCAAAGGTGGGGGGTAAGGGAGTTGGGGAGGAGCATTTCCCAGTTCATCCTACGCTTCTACCTCATTTCTGAAGCAGTATCCTAAAACCCACCCTACACCACCGTACCCACATCATCGCAACCTCCCAAAATCTTAACCTTATCCAATGCAAACTTTAAACCATAACAACCACCCGATTCCTTAAC
>CAJNDS010002206.1:0-72500 GCA_905221605.1 Symbiodinium natans | reverse complement strand
CGTGAGAACAACTCGAACTCCGTCAAGTCTGGGCCCGAAAAAAAAGCCTGACAGCTCCACTCCTGCGGAACCGATTCGACATCAGCCCCCACTCTTGGAGTGGGTTTTGGGGTTTAGGGTTTAGGGTTTAGGGGTTTAGGGTTTAGGGTTTAGGGTTTAGGGGTTTAGGGTCTAGGGCTTAGGGTCCGAAACACCCAATACACGATCGAAGAAACGCCCCCAAGATCAACATGGCCAGTGCCTCATCACGCCGAAGCATGTAGCGTTTGAGGAAGGTCCTGCGCACGGAGAAACGCCCCCTGGTCGGGGTTTTCGGTCCGGACTGAGGATGTTCAGCAGCCGGATGTTGAGAAAGGGCAGGAAATGGCAGGAAGAACGAAGCAGCATAGGAAGAAGCAGCTCATGCCATGCATTCCGAGTTGAGGTAACCCCCCTCAAGTACATCGAGTCGAAACACATATAGCGGCCTTCTGCATCCTCCTACCAGTACTAGCATGCTCTGATAACTTCACCATGAAACCTAAGCATTATCAACCCCCCCTAAATCCTAAACCCTAAACTCTAAACCCTAACCCTGTTGGCTCAGCTCCTGCTCCTGATTTTCTCAACCTGGAGGATCTTCACCTGCTGGCCATTGTCTCAGCAGCAAACCCCAACAGCCATGGATAAGCACACAAGTTGGGGGGGGTTACGAGAATACCAGGATGGGCTATTCTACCCTAGAATCTATAATCCCTTAAAGGGCCCTTTATAGGGCTCATTATGGGGATTATAAGGCCAAATTATAATCCCTTTAAAAAGGCCCTTTATAGGGTTCATGATGGTGACTATAAGGCCTAAGACCCCCATCCTGGTAGATGCTTCAAGCCGGGCTCAGATTGTGCAATTTTTGGCGCTGGAAGGCATACGGCCGGCCGTCTTGTCCACGCATGTTCTCGCAAGGCTCTAAAGTTGCAGCTCAGTGTTTCAGCAAGTTGTAGATTTGGAAACTTTCTTTCAATCAGTGTGAAGTACTCATTTTCCTGTAATTAATCTGCTCATTTTCGCACTTTTTGAATCATTTGTACTGGGTAGGTGGAAGAAACCTGAAGGCTCCTAAGCTTATTACAGCTGCTAGACTCCTAGACTATGCAAAGTTGGTGTGAGAAGTGCATCAGCCTAGCATAGCGTAGCCGCATAATGTACAGATTACCACGCCTTGTGATCCGCAACGACGCTTGCCCTGTAAGCACTTCATATGACCCTTGATGGCCCATAGATGCATTGGACAGCTGAAGGGCGTTGGGAACTTTGCACCACTTGTCCGGAAGATGTGCGTGGCGGTGTCGCACCTTATAAGCATTTTGCAAAACCAACTGAGAGACGTTCAGCTGCTGCACATGGCCCTGTTTCGGAGGGAACAGCAGGTCGCAGCCGAGACACCAGCGAACGCATAAACAGCCACTCGACCTTGCATAGAGCAAAGGCTGACTCTCTCTTGGGTTAAGAAACACGCACTCACTGCAAGCGCCGAACACTCAGCAGCACTCGGCCAAGAAGGCGTGACATGGCCCCCCCACCCATCCCCCCACCCCCCAGAGCGTAATTCCGATCCAACATGCTGCCTCCAAGACCTTGCAGTGCAGCATCCCACTAGGAAAGTCTTGCTTAAGTCTGAGGATGACACGAAGAGGTATTCGTCCTTGTCAGCGACGGACACTACCTCAAAGTGCGAGGCTTGACGGTTTGAGCGTTGGATGGGTGTGGAGCCGGGTGGTTGCCGAAAGTTTGGGGACTTGTTGATGTTGGGGCCTGCTCCTGAGTCTATATGTATATATATATATATTCATTCTACCAGAGGGTGGTGCGAGAAGGGAACCGTATCATTGACGGCTCTGAAACAACCAGCATCTCCCCGGTTAGAGGACGAGACTCCGAATTTTGTATTCCATAGTGCCTCAACACTAGCCACAGCTGAGGGCCTCCACCAACATCCAAGGTTCGAGCTCCTTCCCCAACACCGCCGTCAACTCAACTCGAAACCCACGACCAGGCCTCCTAAACCCTAAGCCTATAGCTACTATATGCGTAGGAACCCCCCCCCCCCCCCCCACATACAAAAGACAATAGTCCCCATATTGCCCTTACAAGGAGGCTAACCCCTAAACCCTAAACCCTAAACCCTAAAACCCTAAAACCCTAAAACCCTAAACCCTAAAACCCTAAAACCCTAAAACCCTAAACCCGAAGCCCTAAAACCCACATTAATTGCCCAAGAGGCCGTCTCAACGGGGCAGGTGAGCTCGTGGGGAAGCATGCAGGCAACCTCTCCATCTCTGCTTCGCCATTTAAGTCGGGGAAAAGGGGTTTAGGGTTTAGGGTTTAGGGTTTTGGGTTTAGGGCTAGAGTTTAGGGGTTAGGGGTTTAGGGTTTGGGGTAAACTGCTGTCGGGACCGGATGCTATGCGTTTTCTAGGGCTACTTGGGCCCCTTGCGAAGTCGACTGCCTCTGTTGGCTCGGAAACTCCATACCACACAAATCTGTCTCTATGCCAGAAAGGCCATGACCACTACACAGCACGTAAGTTGTACATGTTCTTACTGTGACCATGGTATTGCATGAGGGTTCACGATACTTCGGGGGACCTATTTCGGGGTCCTTGTTCTAAGGCGATCTTACCATTTGGGGGGTCCAAAGCCCTAAACCCTCAGCCCTAAACCCTATTTTCGTATAAACCCTAAACCCTAAACCCTATATGATTATAAGCACCCCCCTTTATGGGCGGCCCTCACCTTCCAACCGGACTTGACGTGTGAAGCCAGCGCCGCACGGACATGGAAGCTGGCCTGATCAGAGCACATTGAGCTGAGATAGTATAGGGTTTAGGGTTTAGGGTTTAGGGTTTAGGGTTTAGGGTTTAGGGTTTAGGGTTTAGGGTTTAGGGTTTAGGGTCCAGGGTCTAGGGTGTAGGGTCTAGGGTCTAGGGTTGGCGTTGAGGGTGTAGGGTTCGGGTTTGGACTTAATTTCTTATTTGCATGTTAATTACGAGGCTATGTGATATTCGGCTTTTACACACATATACTTGAATATGGACGATCATGTTCGGCGTGTTAGTGTCATGTTTATATTGTACTAACTATATGTTGCCTTGCATCTGATAAGATACGCCATATTATCTAGCATGTTGTACATGAATATATGCATCCCCCCAAAAGGTCTGTATATGTTCAAGTTGAGTTAACCTGGTTATGGGAAGGGAACGAAATATACCAAATCTTTGATCTGGTGGGCCGCTTAAGCACATTGAGGTGCGTAATCGGTCAGGCTTGAGATTAAGTATCACTCTTAAGCTGTCTTCGGCATGAAGATCTCCAAACCCTAAACCCTAAACCCTAAACCCTAAACCCTAAAGCCCAAAACTTCCTTCTACGAACATCTTCTGCCATGTCGGGCTCACGCAGAGCTACACACCGACCGCTTCCCGCAGCCTTTACACTGGATTATCCTCCGGCGTCATGGTCCCGGTCCCCGTGGCCGCACTCCCTAAACTAGACCCGGAATTATAACCTAATAATAAAGCGGGTACCCCTTTTGGTTTTAAGGGGATGAGAAGGGAACCCCAACCCCAAAAAAAGGAAGACAGGGCCTACTCCCGGTCCTACTGTCTGGAGACTGGCAAGCTTTCGGAAGCTCTCTGGTCTCAGTCATGGCTGACCAAAGTTAACGGCCGTATGTGAGGGGCCAGGATGGGGGCCGAAAGCCCGAAATATGGTATTTTTCAAGTTCCAAATAGGTTTCCATAGTTTCAAATTACTTTCCAATGAGTTTCAAATTAGTTACAAAATCCAGTTGCAAAATCGCTGTTAAGGGGGAACTGCAAATTCTGCCCGTGCTTTTTGAACACCAGGAACCTCTGAGATTCCTTTGGAATTGCGCGCCGAAAAATGCAGATTACCCTTAACAGCGATTTTGCAACTGGATTTTGAAACTAATTTGAAACTGATTGGAAACTAATTTGAAACTACGGAAACGAATTTGAAACTTGCAAAACGCTGCATTTCACTCTAGTGCTTGGCCATGCCCAAGCAAGAGGAGAGCTAAGGCTTGAAGCTGCAAAAAGTACACCTCCGACTTTCTTCCCAATTCCATTCCAGCAACAACTCTTGCCAAGGCAGCCCTGCAGTCACAAGTCAGTAAGTTATCTTGTCCGAGACTGTGAATGGACAAAATCTTGCATGACCCCCTACGTTACACGTGTGCGACGGTTGGTTATCGAGCTCCCCGCGCCCCTCGAATTTCAATGTTGCGTGTGCATATGGATGATGCAGGATTTCGGTCATTCACACGCATGCCCTTTCGAAGCATTGCAAGGACAGCAATGTTGCGTGCGCGTGTGGATGATGCCGGATTCCGGTCATTCACACGAATGCCCTTTCGAAGCATTGCAAGGACAGCAATGTTAAGATTCAGGGTTTGGAAGGGATGGCCTGCGTAATAAAAGTGATGCAGGATTTCGTCCATCAACAGTAGTAAAGTGAATTCTACATAACTGGGGGGGGGGGGGGGTACTGGGGTCTGGTATGTGAATTGATCAAAGTCATGAAGACTAGAAGGCTGGTATACATTCTGTCAACTCATGGATAGTACTCAGGCGCCAACATGTATAATAATCAGGGGCGAAAGATGCTACGTGCATGGACAAAAACTGACTTAATGAAGATCCTTGACTGTCTTAGCTCCTTTCAAGCGTGGCATGAAGAATCTATTTGGATGAGGTACTTGAGGACAGTACCACCAGCTCAAGGGGCGATGTCAAGCTCAAACCAACCTATTCTCATCTCACGAGGTACTTGTTGTTAAAGAACAGAACAAGCAGAACAAATACATTTTACTTAAGCAAAGTTTTCAGGAAAATAATTAATAGAATGAGACTGTTGGCCATATGAACTGCCTCAGGAGTCTTAAAGTCATGTTGATGAACAAGTGATTGGAGAAGGTCGGGTATATTCATTATTGAATGGCTGTTTGAATCATAGACAGAAGCTGATTAGCATAATGTTCATATAGCCAACATGACCTTTGCACGAGTTGCTTAACACCCCCCCCCTCCCCCCAAAAAAAGATTAAAAAAAGTCCTTTGTTCTTGACACTGTCACCCTGAAGCCTTAAGACGTCACGAAATGAACACTGCCTGTTCTGAAGCGCCTCGAAATGTTGCGGAAAATCAAGAGCCCCGCGGCTGGGATGGAAGAAGCAGCAGAGGTCATGAAGAGCAGAGAAGAGGCAAACAAGAGGCGGCAATTGAGGGGGCAAACCTTTCGAAATTCTAAAGAGTTTCAAGCGGGAGCTGAGTGAGCCGCTGCGTTGTGAGGGGTTTTCGCTTCAATTTCGGAAGCCCACCAGCTGTCGTAGTTGCTGGTCGTCATTTTTTCTCAATACTCCCCAAATTCATGAGGCCCGACCCTAAACCCTAAACCCTACAGTAAGCCATGGCTGTGTTGATGTTGAAAAAGTTCGAGAGCCTGCCGTCGGAAGCATGACTCCTCAAGTTTCCAGCTTCGCATCGCCAAACAAGGAAACCCGCAGATCTTTGTGGTGGGGGGGGGGGGGGGGGGGGGGGAGCAAACAAGTTATCAATAAATATAAACATATATATATATATATATGTATACGTATATTTATTTATTTACCTATTTATTTATAATGTATATATTCTATATATGTATATATACATACATACATATATGCATATATGCATTCTTCTTCTGTATTCTGTAAAGCATTCTGTGAGAAGTTCTCACAGCAACTATTTGCCATATTCATGGAAAATCTCAGGTCTTCCAAAAAACAAACAAACACAAACAAACAAACAAACAAACAAACAAACAAACACACGCACACAAGACATGTGTATATATCCATATATACATATATAGGTTTAAAATAGGTGTGTGTATATATATATAGAGAGAGAGAGAGACTGTCATATACAATAGAGTGAGGCCACTTCTGCAATGCCAAGAAATCAACGAAGGACCCTGTTCACGATGCCTCCGTCTGGCAGTCTTCAAGCTCAGCCCGCATTTCCGTCAGCTTTCCTTCCAGGCAGTCCTGGGGCTTAGGGTTTAGGGTTTAGGGATAGGGTTTAGGGTTTAGGCTTTAGGGTTTAGGGTTTCGGGCGAATCTGAATACGAGAGTTGATGTGCGATGAACTCACGAATGGGAATGTGCCATCTCGGCTTGGTAGACTCAAGCTTCAAGACATCCTGCGCAGCATAGGTGTAGGACTGTGAGCACTCCGTGTTCAGATGCGCTCCTACAAAAACTGCGAACCCTGAACTCCTCAATCAAGCTATCCATGGCCCAACTCTAAACCCTAAACCCTCTAATCAAAGCAAGCGGTCCAGGGCCCATTGGTTGCGCTGGAGACCTTCCTGGAGCTGCACCTGCGAACAAGATCAAGTCATTTCCTGAAAGGGTTTAGGGTTTTGGGTTTAGGGTTGAGGGTTGAGGGTGTAGGGTTTCGACGCTCACACTCGCACGCGCCCGGCAAGGCTTCAGTGGGGGTTTAGGGAGATGCTGGAGCAGAGCAGCCGTGCTGGCCCTTTGGGTTCCCCCACGTTTACCGAATATTTGCACCGTCACCACGCCAGCAAGCTCGAGCGCATCTATGCCACAACCGGGCTAAAGCCTCAGAACACTCTATCCCACACCTCCTAAACTTTCTCCACCAACCTTACCTCAAAAAAGGCCCCCTCTTTGGCCCAAAGCGGGGGAGCCGTTTGAGGTTCTGCACGGACCTCAGGCTGGTTGCGCGTCTTCTCAATTTCGTCCTGCAATGACCTGTTGTGAGAATGCATGTGGCGTTCGAGGTCCTTCAGGGGCTTGTAGGCTTTAGGAGGGCTCGAGGAGGAGACTTTATCAACATGAGGTTGGGCGCAAGGCCCGTGCAAGGTTGACGAAGCTCCTAAACCGAAGCCCTAAGCCCTAAGCCCTAAGCCCTAAGCCCTAAGCCCTAAGCCCTAAGCCCTAAACCCTAAACCCTAAACAAAAACCAAAAAAAACCCTAAAGCAAAAACCCTAAACCCTAAACCACTGAGGCCGTCAAATCAGGGGAAGCTCCTACTTTAACCGTTGCGCCAACACCGGAGGCGGTCGAAGCCATGACCGCCGAATCCTGTGCGCACGCCGCGTGATGTCGCCAGGGCGACGTCCTACTCCAAGGCTACGAGGTGGGGGCCCTCTAGTTACAAGGAGAGTTGTAAGAGCCCTAAATTTGGGTTATAAGGATCCAAGTTAGGTTATAAGTCCCTTAACTACAGTTAATATATTAAGGGGGCCCCTCCTTGTACAGGCTGCAGGCCGAGATTTACTTACTGTTGGTTCGTAGGGAATGGGGGAAGTGTAGGTGCCCAATAGAATCCCTTAAAGGGTATATAGTGGGGCCCTAATTCCCTCATTCCCTGCTAATTCAACAGTCAGTTTATTCAGAGAGTGCTTTGAGACGCAGCTGACCCTAAACCCTAAACCCTGCGCCTCTTCTCGTTCACGTACTCCTCGAGTTGGCTCTGCATGTGCGCCACAAGTGTGTCCTGGCTGCGCAGGTTCTCACTTCGTCAGCATTCATACACCCCTTTGCAGACCCCAATTTACAGCACAAGGAACGCAAAGACCCGAGCTTCGGGCTACCCTATACCACATCCAAGCTCAAACTCATTTTTGGACAGCCGCGGCTCCTGATACGAGTACAGCATTTTCCACTTCGCGATTTCGGACTCCAGGAGCTTTATCTGCGCCTGGTGAGTATCCTGAGAGAGAGGTGCGCCAGATCACTCAAACTGGGGGGGGCTCCGAGAGGGTTTGGCTTTGAAGTGGGCTGAAGCATCCCCTCGGGCGTAGTTGTTGTTGGAATGGGTCAAGCGATTTGCTTTTGAACTACTGACTACTGGCTTGCCGAAACTCAGGAATCAAGAGAAGCCACGTGTCTTCGAATTCTAACTGTGAAATAACCCCACGCAAGGCGGATGTCAGGAAGCCCTGCCGAGCGCAGGAACAGCAACCGTAAGCCATCAACGAACCCGCTTCGACTATCATTGGCAAGCCCCTGTCCACTTCTTCAAGCTCGCAGCCCTAAACCCTAAACCCTAAACCCTAAACCTGAGCTCCAAGCCAGGAGTTGATGCTGCAGGTACTGCAGCTCCTTGAGCGACTTATTCTCGCTTCGAAGGCTGTCCTCGGGGAAGGGACAGGAAGGGATACGGAGAGAGACAGAGTCATACATGCATGCATATGTAGGTGCTTCGCTATGAAATATGGCTCACTGCCTATTGTCCCACGTTTTCGGCAGTTACTTTGTTTAGTTGCCTTTTTTTGCAAAGGTTTGGCAGCGTCTTCACATTCCTATATCTGTCGCGACTTTGGAATCCGTGCAAGTGCATGAGCTTTTTAAGTCGCAATGTCAGAGGTGAACCGGTGGGTTGCGCAGCTTCGACTCACACATTCGCACACGGCAGGCTTCGGGTTCGAATCTACAATAGTATAGTATTCTACTACTCGACTACTATACTATACGAAACAGTTCTAGTATTGTATTCTTATACTTTTATACTATCATCTTCTTGTACCACTATTACCCCTCCTCCGGGGGAGGTTGCCCACAGTGTTGGGTTTCTTCCCGCTACTCGGAGGGCACACTGATTTGAGAGCAGCTTTGAAGGGGATGGCAGAATTTTGCCATTGGTGGTGGGGGCCCTGGTGTGCTGGAAATGGTGGAGGTGGATGAGGCCGTGATGTGAGTAGCTCCGGGTGCGCACAGGTCGGGTGGGCACTTAGTATCTGCAGAGGGATCTGTGGAGAAGCGTGTGTGCCGTTTTAGGCACTCGACTGGCGCTGCCCTGAGCGGAGGTGACGGTGTTTGCTTGGCTTAGTACCCTGAAGGGTGACCTCTGGGGGAAGAGCCGCGCTGAGCGAAGTTATCGCGATGATGGCAAGCTGTCTTGCCCTTATGCCGGCCCGCCGGGCAGTACTCTGCTCGATGGGTGCAGGTGGCGGGCCTGCCTAGTGGTCGCTTTGTTCGGAGCAAGCACGCCCTCGCGCTTAGCTGGGCCTTTTCGTTCGTCACCGCGTCGTGGTTGCGTGTTGTTGGCTGTTGCTGTTTGTCGTTGCGTTGTGTTGTTGTGGCTGACACTTTAAGCCTTCGCGCTGGAGGTGTCGCCAGTTTGTTAGGCCAGGCATGCGTCTTCGGCCAGACACATGCCTCGGTCGATGCTCACTCACTCACTCACTCACTCACTCTTGTACCACTATGCACACTCTCTACTATGAAACTACTATACTATCGTATCAATATCTCCTTATCCAATTTTTCTACAGCCGTCAAGTCACCATACAACTACATTAGGTATTTTATTGTGTATTTTATATGGTTACATTACTATGTTGAATACATCGCTCTAGGAGTATATATGGGACTTTACGAAAATATGGGACCCCCACAAAAAGATCCCCAACTTGTAGGATCCGCTTGTAATAAGGAACCCCTAATATCGTAACCCTTCACACTCAACCCTATTACAGCTAGGATTGTTCATGCTCCGGTTCGTGACAATACCCTCCGACCCACCCATCTTACCATCCAACCAAACAGTCTTACCAATTATCCTATACCCTTAACTTCCAAAAGCCCCAACCAAAAACCCTTACCAATTCTCCTATGAACCCAAAACCCCCCCAACCAGCCTCCCAACCCAGCAAACTTACCCAAACCCCTTATCCACGAACCCGGGCATGAACCTTAACTAATTTTCATAATTAAATACTATGAAAACTAATTGCCCACATTCCGAATGTGCTTCTGTGTTTTCACATGTTCTGAAAAGTGGTTTTCCTAATATTGCAATCGCAAACTTCGCAATATTTTTCAAGCAATCTATACCGTTGTTTTGCTTCCTTGATTTTGTTTTTGTTTCTTTGCTTGTATTGTCTGTCCCTGTCAAAACGTCTATTGCAAGATTTATTCTCTCTTATCTCGTGTAACCTTACATCTGGCACATCTTTGTTTTTCCTCGGTCATGTCTTAATATTATATGACCTCTTCTCTTTAAGCCCTTTCTCTTAAGCCCTTCTAAATCCTACAACTAACAATTACGTTTTCCAATCTCTCTTCTAGCTCTCTCCATTTGTCTGTTTTATTCATAACTTTCATAGTTTCTCTTTCTCGTTCTATTTCTTCCATCTTCTGCTTATGCATTTTGCTATTCAAGTGCCGGCTCAAATATTCGTATTTATCAATAACCTTACCACATAACTTAACATGCAACGATGCCTCACGTGTAAAGATACGTTTTCCATTACTACATTCTTTATTCAATATTCATTTTAAATCTCTTTCGTCCAAGACAAAAGGACTTAAAGACAAAACGCCTTATATGTTAGTGAGATAGACATGACCAAGATGGAGAACGTGATTGACAAAGTTAAATCTTTTACTAAGAATAACCCCTATCCCAAATATGAAGAAGTTATGGAACTATTGCTTACACACGCCCGTGAAACAAAAAGTGAATATTCAAGAAGAGAAATATTAAATATGATTAGTGAATATGGAAGGCCTAATCACGAATGGATGAAAGAGATATATGAAAACATAATGGATGAACAACTAATCAAAGAAAACGGTAAAAAAAACATTAATGAGCGAGGTGATAAAGTAGCAATGGTTTGTAATTATGATGTTTTTTGTGCTATCTCTTATGTTGTAAAACAGACAAATTGAAATGTAATGCAGTAGTTGATATTTATTATCCTATTAAAATACAAATTAGTGAATGTTGGAATTGTATAGGTGAGTGGATTTTCGTTTCCTTGTGATAAAACTGTCTTTTGCATCTACATGGAATGCAAGATATGCCTTTTGTATCAATGCGAGATCCATTCTTCTCAGACTTACCATCATCACTGATTATATTATTAATAATAACAAATAATTATTAGCAATACATTTCTCTAAGATTTAATGGTGTTGTTCCTGTTTCAACAAACGAATTCTGAATTAGATGTTATAATATCTTACTCTGTTCGCACTTGTAAGTGTTTATAACATTATAGAATACTGACAGAGGCTCGCACGGATGGTAATAAACACCACCAACATTTAATCGAAATTAATTTCCAAATATTATTAATCAGTAATATTCCAATAGTCAAACCGATACATGTAAAAGAATACGAGTTCAAACAATCTAAATATGAAGTAGCGCCTAAATTGCCGTTCTCAATGATTATAACTGGACGTTCGGGCAGTGGCAAGGGTATTCTATTGCAATCGCTTATCTTAGACATTTACAGAGACGGTTTCGCAAGAGTTTATGTGTGGTCGCCCTCGGCTTCAATTGACCCTAACTGGACACCTGTTAAACAATATATAGAAACAGAATTGAAGGTAGATACGGAAAAGGAAAAGGTCTTCTTTGATGAATACAAGCCCGAAGAGCTGGAAGTGGTAATAAATAGACAACATAAAATAACTGAATACCAAAAGAAGAACGGACATAAACAATTACATTCAATACTAATTATTGTTGACGATTTTGCGGATTCAGAGGAATTTTCAAGAAACTCACCTTTACATCATCAACTATATGTGCGTGGAAGACAGAAAGCCTGTTGCATAATAACAGCTACTCAGAAATCCAATTCACTAAGTCCAATAATTCGTGTCAATAGTCGTCAGTTGTTCTTCTTCCGTTTGAGAAATTACAAAGAGATTGAAACAATGGTTGAAGAATTAAGCGCCGTCTTGATTAAGAAATCAACGGTGGCAGACGCTAAGAACCTAGCAGAAGCAAAGAAATTATTGTTAGAAGTTTATAATATAGCTACGGAAGAACCTTATAGTTTCTTATCCATTAACCTTATGAAGCCAGATGTCAATGATATGTTCTATAAGAGCCATGAGGGACGCGGCCGACATTGCTGTGCTGGGACATGTCTTTAACCAACTATCTTGACTTGTGCGACGCCGTGCCCCACATCAGGCACCAATTGCACTTCAAATGTTCCATTGCTTTGATTAAGCAAAGTAGGGTCATGAACGTGAAATGTCAACTGTACATCGCAGCTTCTGGCCGCAGCATGCCGCATGCCGCCATATCTGGAAAGTGGTAGGTATTTGGAAGAGGGGCTTCGCAACTTTGGCTTAGGGGTTGAGGTCTTTTGGTAGGGGTTTTTGGTGGAGTGGGTATAGGATAATTGGGTAGAATGGGTTAGGGTATATGGTTATGATGGGTTTAGGCTTTATGGCTTATGATGGTTATGAGGTTTATGGTTATGATGGTTATGATGGTTGGGTCGAAGGGTATCCA
This sequence comes from Symbiodinium natans, assembly GCA_905221605.1. Classification (NCBI taxonomy): domain Eukaryota; class Dinophyceae; order Suessiales; family Symbiodiniaceae; genus Symbiodinium; species Symbiodinium natans. Next base: position 60,159 of record CAJNDS010002206.1, on the reverse strand, counting down.
TAAAGGTACCCTAAACACCCCCAAGGTTTAGGGTTTAGGGTTTAGGGTTTAGGGTTTAGGGTTTACACATTCGACGACCAAGTCACGAGGGTGTCGGCACCCTCGCTGATCGTGTTGTTGACACTCTGCGAGTCGCTGTGGCCACTTTCCTCGGTTTGGCTAAGGGCTGAGGGTTTAGGGTTTAGGGTTGTTTAGGGTTTCGGGTTTGGGGTTGTTTAGGGTTTCGGGTTTAAGGTTGTTTAGGGTTTCGAGTTTAGGGTTGTTTAGGGTTTAGGGTTGTTTAGGGTTTCGGGCTTGTGGCTTAGGATTTCTCTGCTCGCGTGCCACAATCAAGCTTCGGTGAGTATATGCGAGATGAATGAAAGCCTGTCGAGACGGATCTTGGAGGCTGCTTGGGGCCACAGCTCAGCAATGCATCACAGGATGTTACATTCAGGCACATGTCCTGAACACCACAATCGCAGAGTCTCCAGGTACTTGTGTGTGGACGCTGCGAGGAATTCCCCACTCTTGCCCCATGGAGACAAACAAATTTTAGGGGACCAAATGACCGGATCATATACCCTATAATTGCTACGATATTCCAATATTAGGGTCTATGAGCCATAACCCTTTTTTGAGGGTTCATGCATTTGCGCCCCCAAAAAGGGGTGAGGGTGGCAAGGCACGCTCAGGTCATCCCCACTCAGATCGTCTGTGCCACTCGCAGTCGCCAGACCACCGTCCTGCCGTCTTTCGATCCGCGGCTTAGGGGGGGCATTTTAGGGTTTAGGGTGTATGGTTTAGGGGGCATTTTAGGGAATAGGGTGTATGGTTTCGGGGGCATTTTAGGGTTTAGGGTGTATAGGGCTATAGGAAGTAGGTTTAGAAAATGCCCAACTGTGGGGGCTTGGCTTCAATGAATTCTCCAGCAAGTTGGGGGGCAACTCGGGCCACGGTCGAAGGCGGCCGGGCTTGGGCAAACAGTTGGTCTCACCAACCTTCTTCCGAGATGGACAACGGTTTAGGGTTTAGGGTTTACCTCGCGCTTCTCAACGTTGTTCGTTGAACATAGGCGATGGGCGAAGGCAGTCTTAGGGTTTAGGGTTTAGGGTTTAGGGTTTAGGGTTTAGGGTTTAGGGTTTAGGGTTTAGGGTTTAGGGTTTAGGGTTTAGGGTTTAGGGTTTAGGGGGTTTTCGGCCAAACCTCTGAGAGAAACAAAGGCAGCCCTTGGTGGAATAAACATGGTGGGACCGACTTTTCTCGATGCCCGGGGCCTGGGAAAAGTTGGCCCAAACAACCCCAAACCTTCGACATGAGTCCTTGTCCCAGCAGCTGCCATCAACCCGGTCTGCAACAAGCGGCGAGTGAGGATGCAGTCAGTCGGGAGTACAGCCTTTTCTAGAAGCCCAGACCTTCAATCTGGTACATCGCTCATCTGTGAGAAAAGGTTGGGGGATATGGATTGAGTATTTCCCAGGATTGGGGTACCCCCAATATACCCCAAAGTGCTACAAGCCTTATTATAGGAACCTTCATGACCGGCAATTTTGGGAAACCTGCATACCGCATGAAACTTAGTTTGCTCGGTTTCGAGGAACCTCGGTGTCTTCCTACATCCGCGCAGCTTCTGAGACGGCTCTCATACAACCTGGCTGTCACCAAGAGGAAGTACACAAGTTATCGTTGCCTCTGCTGAAAAACCCTTCTGCTGGCAAACTTCCAGGGGCACCCACCATGAACCTTACGTGCTTCACATGCCCTTAAGGTTGTTTCAGCAGCTAAGGCTAAAGAATCTCGACGCCGACGACTCAGAGCTGCTAAGCAAAGCCTCAAACCTTGAGCTCTCGAAGGTCACCTAAACCCAAAACCCAAAACCCAAAACCTAAACCCTAACTCCAATTGGTGAGACTTCTTCTTCGGTGCCCCGTCGGTTACAGCTTGCATTGGACCGGCCACATCGGAAGGGCCTCCAAAATAGTCCTAAAAGCCTGCGGAACCACGGCATCATATGGGGGTTTACGAAAATACGGGACCCCCCCCCCCCACCCCCCACACGAAGCATCAAACAGCCCACTGATAGAAAGAGCATCTAGACACCTGCTGCCAAGCCGATCAATCTCCAAGGCATCTGTTCCCTCCCTTACTCTCTGAACCCTGAACTCTAAACCCCAAACCCTAAGCCCTCTCTCTCCTCTAAACCCTGTAAACCCCAAACCCTAGAGCCCGATCAACCCTATCAACCCTATCAACCCGGCACCAGCGGCCTGGATCAAAGGAAGCGTGCCCTGGCTCGAGGGTGCGGTCGTCACTTTCACGCGTCGGTGCTGCCTTTGTATTGGGCGGCGGATGCACCTCGGAATGTACAGGGGTTTTAGGGTTGAGGGGTTAGGGAGGGTTTAGGGTTTGGGTTTGGGGTTTAGGGCGCGGGGATTAGGGCTTCATGAGATGAGCATCATCAAGTCCAGTCCAGCGAGGTGTTTGGGTGATGGGGGTTGCTCCGCAGTGTCTGACATGTCTGACCAACCCTGATACTAACGGCAGCCTTGGCGCTTCTTCAGCAACTGGCTCCGGCAGGGTGGTGACAGCCGGATTCAAGGGCTCATTGAACATCCTGAAGACAGCCCGCGGTTATACAAACCGAAGCATGGAGACGTGCGGCCAAGGTCTTGAGGTCAGCAGTTGCAAGGTGCACTTGGCATTTCTGGGCGCCTGCGGCCCTGACAACCAGATTGAAAGCATGTCTGGTCTCGTGCCTGAGGACGCCAGTCATGGACCAAGCGTGCATACCGTGGCAGCAGGTCATGGCACGGAAACACTTGCGCGCAGGAAGACCGGGCAAGCGCAGCTGTTGCAGGAAAGACAAGCTGGCAAGCTAAGCTACCAAGACTGGACTTAGAAGTGTAGCCTAAGTGGAGTGTGCAAGAATGCTAATGAAATCCCTCGCGACGGTATCCGAGGGTCGAGAGCAAGACTGCGCCTGCCCGGGTGCGTGTGTTTAGCAGTTGGCTACGCACGCACGCTCCAGTCAGAGCCAGAAGACTGCGAGGTGTCGTTATCGCGGCGTTATGGTCGAAGCGACCCTAAACCATCTGTGCAAGCTTCTTTGGCGTTGGAGGTGCTGCACTCTCATCTGTTTTGTAAGATGGGCTGGGCTCCTATGGTGTGTACTCCACAGCTCCTTTACATCCGCTACTTCTCCACAACGCCCCAGTCTGTGCCCCACAAGTCATTGCAAGAATCAAGAAGCCTCTCTACTCACCTCAAACCCTATATAAACCTTTCTTGAGCAGGGATCCTGTAAACCCTATATAAATCCTATATCATCCCTCTATATATACCCCGACCCCCCCCCCCCCCCTAAACCCTAAACCCTAAACCCTCAACCCTAGACCAAAAAAAAAACAGCACATCCCCGTGCCCTGCGAAGTAGGACCTCGGAGGCCACGCCGTCCTCGCTGGAGAGCGTGGCGGGCTCGTTGCGCCGGGCGCCGCGCCTCGTTTAAACTGTTTGAGCCCTAAACCCTAAACCCTACAAACCCCAAACCCTAAACCCTAAACCCTAAACCCTAAACCCTTGACTTTTTTGAGGCAGACCGGAACCCGAAGCTGGACTCTGAGCTTGCCCTTCCAGGCCTAACTAAACAAAGCCCTACGTATTACTACATGTGGTTATACTCTGTATATATGTACATAATAATAAAGAAATAGATAAATATGTATATATATATATGTATATATATTTATATTTATATAGATATACAAGGAGCTCTCACTTGAGTTCTGAGTCCTGACTGCTCAAAGACAAGAAGCCTCTAAGCCTGGCAGTCACAGGCACAGGATGGACGCTCATATACCCCCAAAACTCTCCCTATAAAAAAAGGCTTTTTATAGGGTTCCTTAGGTTAAAACCCCCCCCTTAACAGGCTTTTTACAGGGCTAATATTAGGGGTGCAATTATCTACCCCCCAACAAAACCCCTTGACAGGCTTTTTTGCGGGGCTATTTAGGGTTAACAACGGCCCCTCTAGAGGGGGTGGATTGTGGGGATTCTAGGGCCCTAAACCCTAAACCCTTAGAGGCTCATTGGCAAGGTCTCCCCACAGGGCTCCCTGCTGAGCACTGGTGTTCGAGGAAGCCTCGCGCCGACACGCAGCTGAAGTCCGGGTGCCAGCCTTGGCAAGAGACAGGAAGAGAGAGAGAGAGAGAGAGACAGAAAGAAAAAAAGATATTATATATATATATATACATATATATATATATCTGTGTGTGTATGCACAATCTTTCTTAAGAAGCGATGTGTGCATGTAGAGATGAAGGGCATCACTGCTGCAAGGTGGCATGGGAGTGACGCTTACAATGATAGGCCTGAACTCTCATCCAGGCCGGCTTGGGGGGTGCGGAACTTGCTGGTAGATAAGGGTTTGTAGGGTTTCTAGGGTTCAGGGTCTCCAAAAGGGGCCTAAATAATTTGAATAGGGTTGTGGTGGTATTATAGCAGAATTATATAGGGACCATTAAGCGAATACTAGGCTGCTGATAGCTATTTCGAACCCTATATTCGAGGTCCATGGTCAGCTTGCTTTCCCTCACTTACTCGCTCGCTTGTTGCCTCAGTTGCTCGCTTACCCGCTCGCCCATGCTGCCGTGCATCTGCTTCTCGTGTGGCTAAAGGAGCACGGAGAGAAGAAAAAACGAAAAACGAGTAAGTCAGGTTGACAACTCAAGATCCGGACCGGGAGTCTTCTTTCCAGAACACTGAGTAGGCATCTCGCTTAAACACCCCCTATATGACCCTAAACCTTGTTTGAACCCTAAACCCTAAACCCTAAACCCTAAACCCTAAACCCTAAATGAAACACACATCGCATCTCGCAACACTAGCAAGAAAGCCTCGGGCTGCTCTCGCAATTTGCTGCACTTCAGGGCACCCGTCGTTGGCCTTTGGCTTTTGTTTTTGTATGGATCATATGGGGGGTTTACGAAATTAGGGGACCTCTATGATAGACCCCCACATAGCAGGATCCCCTTAAAAAAGGGACCAAGGGGTGACCAAGGTACCCCCCCAATTCTCGTAAACCCCCCCATATCACATCAATGTTTCGTAGGCGCCCCAGCCCGAACTGCGCCGGCTGTGGCGCCACCGCCGGTGCCGGGCTGACGGTGCGAATCACCGTGGGGGGTCGCCTCATGTCATGTCGAGAACCAGCATGGGCCATTAGGGTCTTAGATAAGCCCCTTCATGAACCCCTTTTAAGGGGTTTTTGGGGTAGAATAGCCCAAACTGGAAGAACCTGTTTGAGGGGCTTCTTGGTGTTTCAACTCAATGCGAAGTTTGTAAGTGCGGCCGCTGAACAACGTGGGGGCCTCTTTACCAAAAAAAGAAGATACGAGCTGCGGGTGGCGAAGCGCCTGAATCCCTGCGCAAACATGACCGACACACACACACACACACACACACACACCCTCTATCTTCAAAAACATAGAACATACACATATAAACATAAATAAAGATATATATATATAAAGATAGATACATAAACATATATGTTTATGCATCTATTGGAAAAAACTACTTGCTTACAATGACAATATGGGAGTAAGCTACTTCAAGGCCACCCTGCCTTCGCGAAGGATATCCCTCACTCCCCAGGCCCGCCTCAGGGGCCCTCCGGCAAACGGTGCCTGCAAAGGGCACACGAATGAACCCTAACACTGGGGTCGCATCCCCTATCCAGGATGGGCTATTAGGCCCTAATAACCCCCACAATCAACCCTATTCGGGGCCTTTATAGGGTAGAATAACCCGTTCTGGATATGCTATGATAATCCCCCATGAGGGTATATGGACCCTGAACTCTCTTAGGAGGCTATCAATGGACCCTAAACTCTAAACCCAGAGAGGAAGCTCGTTTGCCTCGCGCTGGGACGCCGCAGTGGCGGCAGCAGCTATTGAGACATGACCTCCTGCTCATCGGGAACTTGGGGGAGCGGGGGGGGGGGGAGTGTGCATCCGGGTATGGCAGTCACTCAAGTTGTTCATTCCAGACGACTGCTCACGAGCTTCCAGAACGTTCCACAGTCAGAGTTGCGGGGAAACTGTAGAAGGCGGGCATTGATGCTTAGACCCCGATGCATCGTAGAATCCCTGGTCACCTCATGAAATCTCCATGAGGACAGTGGAAGCTGAGTGAAAGGCTTGGGTGCGTGAACCAACAAAGACAGCTTCAAAAATCATCCCTCAAGTCAGCTATGCTCAGCTGAGCTCTCAAGGTTTCTATAACAGTCCCAAAAAAAAGATCCCAAGAATCCCTAAGGCTTGGTGGAGCACCTAAACCCTACGCCCTACCACTTAAACCATTAGGGTGCTCGACTCTAGCACTGGCACACGCACAGAGGGCTGAGGGTTTAGGGGCTTTACTAAACCCCAAAATTCTCAGCCCCTGGAAGCCCTGCCTCTTGGAGCAATGCATGGCGAAGGCGAGGTATCCATCCGGACCTGGGGTTTAGGGTTTAGGGTTTAGGGTTTAGGGTTCAGGGTTTAGGGTTTAGGGGCTGCAAGCCGAAGCCCGGAACGGGTAGCAACGGGTTTGGATGTGGGGTACTCCGGGACTCCGGGTAGCTGAGACCATATTCATATTTAACGCTAAACGCCCTAAAAACCGAAAAACACCCTAAAACCCTAAAACTCTTAAAGCCAGCATGCAGGGAGGGGGTGCTACCGGCATTATGCGACGAAACCGGCGACTTGGGGTGAGGAGCCCAGGTGTGCAGTCAGTGTGACCCAGCTTTCAAAAGGTCAGTGTGACTGAAGCAGAGTCCACACGTAGCCCGCATGGCCGAAGCTTTCGGGGGTTAGAAATCTGAGGGCTCCTTCTCTGGGCTTCCTATGCGTTTCGGCGTCTTTTTCTGGCGTCTTTTTCTGGCACTGGCTTGCTGCTCCCTGCTGCCCCAAGCCTGCTTCAAAGCTATTGAGAGTGTCAGCTCAGCTGTGCACGCCTGGAGCACCTGTACAACCTGAAAGCTGCCAAGCGGAAGCTGACAAAGCCACTGCTTCTCGGGTGCTCCTATTGCCTCAACCTTCTCCTGCACAGAGCTAGGGCCCCTGTTTTTTGTGTAAAGACTCTGATCCTCATTCTTTTTGTTGTGCTGCATGGCGTTGCTTGAGGGTGCACAGCGTGGACGGGCTTAGGCAGTTTAAGTTACATCAGGTTCCAGAATCAAGAATTTCAAGGGATCTGGCTTCAGCAGTAGGCTGCAAGCTTCTCCCCTGCCTTCCCATAGGCAGTGGATATGCTACTGTGTCTCTCAGCAGCAACTCTCTGATTTTCAGGGAGGAAACGGCTTCAAATCGAGGTCTAAAGCGCCCGCCAATGCTTCTAGGGATGTTTTTGCTGGTTTAGGGTTGTTCGAGTTCCAAATAAACCTCGGCAATCCCGTTGGACAATGCTTGAGATCTCGTAGCGCTTGTGCAAACAACCGCGCCTGACACCCCACCAGTCACATGTTCTTCATCGCGTAGTTCGCTCATGTTGGCTCCCACAAAACAAAGGCATATGCTTCTGAATGGCCCCTGCATTGACGGAAGCTTTTCAGCTGAAACGGGAATGGTGAGCGAAGCCCGCATGCAGCGGAATATCAGGGGATGGGGCAGCAGAGCATGGAACCGAATTGCGAGGAACTAACACTGGCACGGGAACTCTCACAGCGAATCGAGGTCTATGAATTCAGGAACAGCAAATGCTACCCCTCCGACCTCTCCAAATCTCTACCCTACAGATCCAAAGGGTTTAGGGTTTAGGGTTTAGGGTTTAGGGTTTAGGGTTTAGGGTGCCAGCATGAAGCCTTTGAGTTGACATGTCCTGATCGCCCTTCCGTCTGCACACCGGAAGCTCCATCTCTTCAAATGCAATGCACATCGACGTGCGAGGGCGACAGTCCAGGCGCGAAAGCTTGCAACACTAAGCTTGCCAAGGGATCTGCTCATTTTTTTCTGCGAGAGCTGTGGACTTTCATAATACAGGGGTTTTGTGCAGCAATTAAGCATTGACCTCGGTGAATAAGGTTGAAATGCTCCCCGAAGCCAAGTTCATGGCCAAGGCACCCTCGGGAAAATTTCCTGTTTTGAAAACACACAGGCTAACCCTCCATTGATTATGAGGTATGCCAAAAATCGGCGATTTCTGTCCAAAAATCTGCGAATTAAGGCACAAATCGGAAAACTAGGCGAGACTGGGAGACTTACTGGGAGACTGCTGAAACTCAGATCACACAAACGCACGGCCCTGTTTGGATACCGCGTTGCCACACAGGCTGCCCCGTCTGGCTAGCAACACGACCCATTGGTCTTGAATCCCATGGCCCACGAATTCGACGAAGGCCCGACACAAGACGCTGAGCCCTGATGATAGATGAGCCACCCTCCCCGCCGCACGAAAACCTTAATTACCACAGGAAAAGCTGAATTACCGAGGGGGGTCGGTCATCAAGCTTTTTCAGGCGGCCCCCGCCGCACAAAAACCTTAACTACTCCACAAAAAGCTTAATTACCGAGCGGGGGTCGGTAGTTAAGCATTTTCGGGCGGCCCCCGCCGCACAAAAACCTCAATTACTGCACCAACAGCTTAATTGCCGAGGGGGGTCGGTAATTAAGCTTTTTCGGGCGGCCCCCGCCGCACAAAACCTTATGTACCGCAGAAAAAGCTTAATTACCGAGGGGGGTCGGTAATTAAGCATGTAGAAAAAGCTTAATTACCGAGGGGGGTCGGTAATTAAGCTTTTTCAGGTGGCCCCGCCGCCCTTAATCACCGCAGAAAAAGCTTAATTACCGAGGGGGGTCGGTAATTAAGCTTTTTGCAGCCAGTTTTCGTGTCAAAAGAGTGTGTTTGAGGTAGCAATTGCTACCTCAAACGCGCTCTGTTGCCACGAAAACAGGCTGCAAAAAGCTTAATTACCGACCCCCCTCGGTAATTAAGCTTTTGGTGCAGCAATTAAGGTTTTTGTGCGGCGGGGCCACTTGAAAAAGCTTAATTACCGACCCCCCTCGGTAATTAAGCTTTTTGTGCAGCAATTGAATTCAGGCTTTTGTGCAGCAGGCAGCGGGGCGGCTTGAACACAGCCCACGTTGAGGGCGAAGGCGGCGGAGGCCCACAAAACATGTGAGAGTTAGGGGCCGTGGGCTTTGTGGGTTGGTCAAAGCACACGCGAGTTATCTAATTAGGGCGCCGCTCCTTGTTCGTTCACTTCATTTCCTAAGCTCAAGTGTGGTGAAGGGTGAATAGGTGAAGGCGAAGAATCGGTGAAGAAGGCTTGAAAATTCGCCATGCAACCACAAGAAGGCGGCGAAGGGCTTGAGATTCGCCATCAAACCACGTGCAACATGCATGTTTGCAGCTGTTTTTTCTTGGGTACCGAAGTGGACAACCAAACGTCAGGCATAGAAACCAAAATCCAACGCAAACAGCACCGGGAAAGGCCCAGGGAGTAATCACTGCACGCCGGCCGCACCATCGAACCACTGAAAACACCACCGAACCACGTGAAACATGCAATTTTGCAGCTGTTTTTTAGCCACTGAGTAGGCTGGCAAACCGACAGGTATCGAAACCTAAAAATCACTGAAACGAACCCCTCGGGAAAGGACCGGGTGCTTAGTAGCTGCACCCCCCTGAATTATGCAAGTCCACAGCGAGAGCTCCTAGTCCTGCTCGGGATCACTAGAGTGTTCGACTGGGAGTAATTTTCTGTGATAATCGTCTGAGTTACTTGTTGCAACTTACGGTCTCTCGGGGACGGAGGCAAAGCAGCCTCTTCTGCTATACACGAAGAAAAACCTAGGACGACGCTGCCTGACTGCCGCAAGATCTAGAGCTTGCTTCTAGGTTGCGATTCTCCTGTGGTCGGACCTGGGCTGATTGGACATCTGCAAGGCAATCCCCAGAACCCGGCACCTTCCACCTCTTTGATTCCTGGTACCTACCGTTCGCATCAGAGAAAGTATACATTCACAAACGTCTTCGTGCCTCCGAAACTGCGACTTGCACAGACAGCCCTTCAGACCGGCCCGACCGACAAGAGAGGCAAGACTTCAAACAGTTAGATGCAGAATGCAGAATCTGCCAAACCTGGAGCTCCAGCGACTAGAGGATCCAACATGTCGACGCCATAGGGCTGCGATGCAAACTTTTTGCCACAAGTCACGACGGTACTCTCAGCCAGGGGTTGGACCTATGAACAAAAAGCGGTATCGCTGGTTTCATTGTTGTGCAGGCGGTGGGGATAGGGAAAATAGGGAAACCCATGTCGCCTGGGCTTTTGTCCCAGAGACACACATGTGGGAACACTCGCAGAGACACACGCACAGACGCAGGCACAGGCACTGACACTGTCATTGTATCTGTCACTGGCTGGTTCCATGCATTTTACATCATGCCAACAATGGAGAGTGTATGGAGCTCCTGGGCCTACCAGCGGTCTGATTCAGCGGTATGCTAGAACTCGGCTCAGGAAGCGAAGGACGTTCCTACATGTATCTCGTGTGTATATATATATACATATTATATAAAGAAATAAATATATATATATATGTATATATATATATGTTTTTTGGTACTGCCTGTTTATATCTTCGAACAGTACTCGTAAGTTTTGTACATGAAGTTGGCAGAAGCAGACCAGCTGATAGCACAGTCCGCGTTGGTACGTCGCCCACGCAGTTTCGAAACAGGTGTTCGCGGAACGCGAGGCTTAAATCGTTCTTCTGGCCCCTTTCCCTGTCGGAGTTTAGTGGACATTGAGGGAGCAGTGACAGCTAGTGAAAAAAACCGCGGGCCAACCTTACGAGGAGTTCGTTTTGCTTGGTCTTTCGTGGAGACCACTGGACCCTACTATCCCATTTGGACCTAGAATCAAATTTGGGGAGTTGAGATTCAAAAAGACTCCATGCTACCATGCTTAGCATGACCCAGCCGTCCACAAGCAGATGAGAACATGCCTTCAACATTATAGCTTGTGATTCAAACTTGACCCTCAGCTGTGCGAGCTTACCAGCACAACTTCCTTGGTTGGGAATGGGTCCCTAGAGTGTGGAACAAGTTCCCTGTTGCGGCATGGGCTTGAAATAGCCAGAGCGGCAGGTGAACGACTTACAGACGGATGTTTTTGTTTCTATAATTCTTAATGTTTTCAGGGAACATTGCCAAGACTTGCCAACTAAGCATGCTAAAGATGCACCTCGTGCATGATTAAAGGAAGGCCACGAGCCCTCTCAACTGTTGCGTAGCGATCGTTTACAGGAGTCTAGGACTCTCCTGATTCTAGTAAGAATCGCAAGAGGCATACTTACAAGGGATATAGCAGCTGCCGTTACTGCCAACACCATGCATGGAGCTTCTTGCTATAACAGGGGACCACCTGAATGATTTATCGCACGCCTGACAGACGTGTGGTTCAACACTTCGGGTGGTATCGAGATCATTCCACTCACTTGTTGCTTCAGCAAGCTCGAGTCAAGGATGCCCGCGAGTTACTTACTCACTTGAATTCTGATAGCATCCTGCAAAATCTCTTGTTTCAGGCACAGTGTCACATCCGCCACTCCAGCCAAAGGCCCTCTTTGAACAATTGGCGCACACGTCAAAGGGTCTGCGCGCTGCCACAAAAGCAGCTGTCTGTCAGCTGCTCTTGGAAACGGGAAGGTCTTTAGTGCAACGGATTCGGATGCTGCTACATGTTGCTTGGGGGCCTGGATTGGGGCAGCAGGATCTGGGTATCCGGATATATAGGTAGCCCTGGCTAGATTTCCGGCTCGGAAGAGAGCGGTATCCCGGGGCGCATTCATGCCGAAGTTCATTTGGAGGTTGCTGTTTTCTGGGGGTACCTTTGGCCATTTGTACATGTTTATAGGGAGGTCGGACGTCCAACATCAGAAGCGCCTCTTCGGACCGGGAGAACCTGACCTGCAGTCGCTACGGCTGGGCGGCTCCTAGTAAGCTTCCGACTCTCACAACTAGCGCGCGCGCGCGGGGGCCTGTAGAGTTTTGGGTTTCACTAGGCTTTCGAGTAAGACTCACTGTGCTGGCTCTTGCATGTCTTGCAATGGAAACGGTTTCAGACTTTGGGTTGCGATTGTGAACTCAAGAGGCGAGCCCACACGTGCCCACCTTCTATATCTCAAATAAACAGCCTTTAATGGACCCTTTAATAAGCAGCCCACAGTCAGGAATCTGTATCTCAAGTAAACAGCCCCTAAACCCTAAACCCTAAACCCTAAACCCTAAACCCTAAACCCTAAACCCTAAACCCTAAACCCTAAACCTTCAATGGGCCCTTTAAGCAGCCACCACTTGTCAGGCAAGCCACTTGACACCTTTCAGTGCTCGCATGGCTCCATGTCAAAAGCTCCTGTCGCAGCTCAGATCATGGTTTAGGGTTTAGGGTTTAGGGTCTAGGGTTTAGGGTTTAGGGTTTAGGGTTTAGGGTTTAGGGTTTAGGGTTTAGGGCTTAGGGCTTAGGGTTTAGGGTTTCGGGTCTAGGGTCTAGGGTTTAGGGTTTAGGGTTTAGGGTTCGGCTGGAAGATCCTAGCGAAAAACAACATGCTGTAAGCCTTCCCCAGTATCCCAAGAATTGTGCGTCTGAGGGGTATTCATCAAAGGAGCACCTCTTCTTGGAAGACATATGAAGGTCACCTTATACAAACAGTCCTTAATAGGGATTATCAGAATGGGTACCATAATCCCTATTAAGGAATGCTAAGACACAAGGGCGAACATCCCGAACTGTGAAGACATGGGGAGTTGGCCCTTTTTGCTGTGACGTCCTGCAGGGCTTGGGCTGCGCGTCGAGCCGCCGTCGCTGGGTGCCGCCATCCTCGACTGGGTGCATAAGAGGAGGCCGTACAGTATAGGGGTCGGCATACTTACTCAAAATAATCCCTGATATGGTCCTTGTATAACTTTTCTTGAATAACCCGCAAAAACCCTGTTCGAATGATTCAGGCACTTGCTGTAGAATGGCTCCAGATTCTGCATGCTGTTCAGGACTGGGTTTGCTGACGGGCCTCCCTCCACATTATAAACCCGACGACGCAGGCATCCGTCATGTTCCAAATGCCAAAAGATCCGTGAGGCTTCTTGGACCTCTCCCAAGTGACTGCGAGGCATTGTATGCCAGGTACACTGGAAGATACGTTCCCCTGGTGAAGACATGAATGGCACCCGTTGAGCAGAAAGTGCAATCTGAATTTGCCAAGCTTCTTCGTCAACACGGGAACCACGGCCTTGTCACCTCAAAGCTTGGGCTGAAGGTGTCTTGGAGGCCACATATTAGCCATAAGATATGAGTGCCCAAACGCCACTGCGAACTCCAAATGCTGCTTTCCGACAACCGGAGGGCCTTGACCTAGCCAAGGATAGCCTGCAATTAGTGCGGCCGTACCTTACAAACTATATCTGTGGCTGGGCACTGAAGAAGTAGTCGCAGTGCTCAGGAGGCGCCACTGCATACCTTGGTCGCCACTGGCTGCTTCAACGCCCAACACATAGCCAGGCACTCTTGCACGTTTCAACTGCGAGGTCGGAAAACGTCAGTTGCCAGGTCTCAGAAACCATGAACAAGTTGGAAAGGGAAGCGGCAGCGGCACACTCTTCCAAGTGCAGCTAAGGGCGCTTCTCATACTTGACGTCGACATCATTTCTCTGGATATCGATGGGACTCACCTGGGCCAAGGGGTGCGTGGGATCTGGTATCCGCGGTACTTCAAGTTAACTCAACCGAATACCCTAAAGAGGGTTGTTCAAATGCCTACTTAGGATTCTAGTGGTTATGGTAGCATAGGGTGGATAACCCCAAGTTTTGTGGGGTTCAGCTGGTGCCCAGGGAAGTGGTGCTGTCGGCTTAGAATGGTTCTCAGTATTGGAACAGCTTTGGGGAGTGGCCAGGCGAATGCTAAAGCCCCCCGTCCTACTGCATAAAAAACACTCACCTCACCACCCGCCAGCATCAGCCGAAAGAGTGAAACATGTCTGCGCGAAAACATCTCACTACAGCAAGGTTACCTCTGCCTCATTTCTCCATCTCAAGGCTTTTGGAACCGGACAGCGCGGTTTTGACAAGTATGCGCAGACCAGCCGCACATGCCCCAGCTGCATTAACCAGTCCCATGCAAGGTGTGTCCCAATGACGACGCCCCCAGCTTGAGCTCGACACTGCTACATGGCCAAGAACGACACCTACTTTCCAAGAAGAAGCAAGCTGCAAGAATTACTTGACCAAGAGACCAAATAGCCAGAGACTCTTGTGCCGTTTCCTGGCGCACAGAAGAATATGGGATGATGCTTGCTTGTCGAGTGCCTGACCTGAAGACTGAATAAGGGATTGCTGCACAAACGGATTCGAACCTCTTACTAACCGGGCACTCAGCATGCAGAGAAGTCAATTTCGGGCAAGCGGCGCCGCCCGTTTCAAGGATTTGGGGGCCCCCCAAAAGAGCCACGAACCCGACATTATTGGTACGTTCTCATACGTCACTTTCCCAGACAGACGCTGCCCCCATCCAAACCGACGACCAAATCGATCCCGGTTACTTGGCCAAGCAGCGCGAATGGAACTGGAAGGCGAGGTTCAGAAACCTGGTCTTCCGCCCGAACCAACAGGAATTCGCATCAGTACTCCATGGGAATCATAAATTGCATCTGGCAGACGCATGAAAATGACTCTGCGAGTCCTCGTAGATGTCCTTGTACTGCTCATTTGGGCAGTTCTGAAACATCTCCTCATCACACCATTTTTTTCAGAGACGCGCTTCAAGTTCCCAACGCTCGCGTGCTCTCTCTCTCTCTTGCTTGCTTGCTTGCTGGCTGGCTGGCTGGCTGGCTTGCTTGCTTGCGCTGCACATGATCCCCGCGAAGGAGACCACCCCAGGGGCATGCGTTGCCGAGTCAGTCTGTGTGTGAAAACGTGAGCTCTCTTCTTCTTCTTCTTCTTCTTCTTCTTCTTCTTCGTCTTCTTCGTCTTCTTCTGCCCAGCGAAGAGAGCCCCGAAGGACCCCCGGCCACGACGGCAGTGAGCTCTCTCTCTCTCTCTCTCTCTCTCTCTCCATCTCTCCATCTCTTGCTTTCAGAGGGCATGGGTCCCCACCGCCGAAGCCTGCAAGCTCGAACACTGCAGAGGGCAAAAGCGTTATGCGGACTAATGGAGCTGGCACTTCATTAGTCACTAGTCCATTGCGCACGTAGACGGGAGAATTTCAACAGTCCATGTCACGTGTTGATCTTTCCAAACAACAAGCGAATATGTACACATACGCGTAATATAGGCACAGAGAGAGACAGAGAGAGAGAGAGAGACAAACAGAAAGAAATACAAGAGTGAACAAAGGGAAGACATAACAGCAAAAAAAAGAAACAAGGGAGACACGCGGAAGAGGGAGGCTGGACCTCCACCCGTAGAGCCCCAGGCAAGGACATCCACTGCATCCTTGTCCGAAATGCCCGGCTGACCGTAGTCGTCGAAGAAGATACGATCGAACCTGACTGCTGCCGCACCCCAGGGCAACGATGCACGCTGCAGCAGTGCAGCCGCAGTAGGGGCAACCAAGTACCTGTAGCGTTGAAGCTCCCCTGCAAGCCGACACACTCAAATTTAAACCCCCCCCCAACGATAGAAGCACCCCTGCGACAACACTAAACAAAAACTCGTTCTTACAGCCTTGTCAACCCCAACAAAGCCCCCAAAGTTCCAGGCCCCGCGCTGGCCCAGTTCAGGAAGTCGCTTCTGCCAGGTGCCCTCCACGATGTGGACCTCGGGGTCCCCGTTTTGAAAGACTTGGCTCAAGGGACTAAAGGAAAGGGACCCTTATAAGGGACAATAGGGGGCTACTTCGAGGAATATGACCTCATATAGGTATTAAATATCCCCCTTGATTGGTAGCCCAGTACCCAGAATATGTACAATGAGCATTTTGGGTTTGGGTACGATAATTAATAATACAAAACGGAGGGTACCCTTTTTGGGGGTTGCTCAATTACTTTGCAAGGGAACCTACAGGACCCCAAGAAAAAAAGGGCAAAGGGGTATGACTGGTCCACCAAGGAAAACACGAGTCGTCTAGACGACGGAAACAAACCCAGAGGGGCTCCATCTTTTCTCCATTCTGGTTCTTCCCCCTCTCAGCAATCGTATATACACTAGACTTGAGGGGTATAAGGACGGACCCCTGGAAGGGACCCTCCTGGAAGGGACCCTTCATCCTATTCCCCATGTCTTTGAGATTTTCCTCCTCCTTCTCTCCCTCTGTCTCCTTTGACGTGGTGGCTGCGGCAGAGAGCTGTGGCCGCCACTGGAAATATTAGTTAACAGTTTTAGGGTTTAGGGTTTAGGGTTTGTGAACAGCTCTGTGCATGGTGTCCAACGGGGCTTGGGAAAGCATGATCTTACTCTCTCGGAGCTGCGCCGGTGCCTTGCGATCAGTTCTTCGAAACCCTATAAACCCTGTAAACCCTGTAAAACCTGTAAACCCTGCACCCCTTGTAAACCCTAAACCCTAAACCCTAAACCCTAAACACCTCTCCCACAGGCCCAGGTGCATTCGGCTTGTCGGCGGCCCAATGCTTGAGTCGCTCCAGGACGACCTCTGAGCCTCACGGGGGGCAAGAGCTGCTTCTCTGACATTGGGTTTAGGGTTTAGGGTTCTTAGGGTTCTTAGGGTTCTTAGGGGTTAGGGTTTAGGGTTTAGGGCTTAGGGCTTCTAAAACCTAGGGTTTGGCATCGTGACGCCAGCAAGCATGGACATGAAGCTCCCACAACCGCCCTACAACAAGAATAAAGTCTACGGGCAAGAACATGCCGGAGATGCCTCGGGAAATCCGGAAAGTTCATAGAAGACGACATTTCGAGAATTGACTCTACTATACCCGTGCAGATGGAGCTCGAAACGCCCTCCTGCCTTGCCACACAAAGCCTCTGGCAACTACTGTACACACGAGAACTGTCAAAGCAGCGAGCAATGTTGAGATGCAGCATGCCAAACCGAAAGTAGGCAAAGGTAAAAGCATCCAGCAGAAGCCTGCTTTCTCACGTGGCCAGACGCTGGCTACTTATCCCTACTGCCCCCTCTGCACCCAGCCATGACCGCATTTCAGCACCCCCCCCCTCCCCCCATCCCCCCCCAATCCATTCCAATCCCCAAATCACCCGACAAAAAAAAAAGCTCACAGCTCACAGCTCAGCCCTAAACCCTAAACCCTAAACCCTAAACCCTAAACCCTAAACCCTAAACCCTAAACCCTAAACCCTAAAAAAAAAGAAATATCACAGCTCAGGTGCACTCGATGATTGTGTGGGAGCGGGGCTTGTACTCCTGCGGACTTGGAGAAGCGATCCCTATAGCCATGTGTCTCACACTCCACTGCTACTACCTCCTCTCTGGAGTCCCCTCCTAAACTAACGGCCGAAACCCAGCACTTTTGTGTGCAGTCCCCCCCCCCCCCCCCCCCCCCCCCCCAAACACTGTCGGACGGAACACTGTCGGACGGCATCTTCATCGCCAATACTACTGTGCAATGACCACAGGCCTTTCTAGGATTCAAGGTCATCACTCTCAGTTGCACCGGCTGTGCAAAGCCGGAGCATGCTGGTACACGGTGCGGTTCAAGGTCATTGCAATTATGACAACCCGTCGGATGCTCCAGACCTGAATCCGGCTGGCGCTGTAGCCGCATCCGAATCCCACTTCCAGGACGTCCGTGTCCTGAAGACGAGACCCTTGACGACATGGATGTTTCCCGTCCCATCGTTACAGGTAGTAGCTGCCAGGGCTATGTAGAAAAAACAAGCTTGTGTTCCTCACACGTGTTGGTCCCACGACGTTCTGCGACGTGCGCGGGATGTTCAGGGAGGAGCCAGCATGCAATGTGACTTTGCACACGACTAAAAAAGAACGGACTGATGGAATATCTAGGGTACTGTAGGGCAGGGGCAGCAAGGTAATCCAACAGAGTGCGTGCCGAGATCTTCGGGCTGTAACGAGTACACTGAGTACCACAAGAACACCACCGCGAAGACCCAAACAGAGCAGTTTCTGAAAAACAAGGGAACACAACCAAGCCCACGTGTATGCCATGTGAAGCCTGTCACAACTCGTCTATTCAAAACCCCGAACTTGCATAGCGTAACATATTTTCATGGTTCGCTCCAACCTTTGCCTGACACTTTCTCGAATCGTCAGTTGTTTGAGTTCTGGACTGAAAAACGCCTATTGCAAGGCTCCAAGTGTTTGTGATTCGGCAGTTTACTTTATGGAGTTCGTCTTTCATCTTCGGACATGTCTGTCTTCTTCTCGATTCGTTTCGTATTGCTTTACTTCCAGGTGTTTCCGTTGATCTTGAAACATGTCCGGATTCGTCCGTCTTCTTCCTGATTCGCTTCGTATTCCATGATTTCCGGATATGTCCGTCTTCTGCCCATTTTGGCCGCCCCTTTCTGTGGAGACTGAAAAGAGCAACAGTATGTTCTGTCAGGAACTTGGCCCTACAAGTAAAACCAATTCCGGGCGCCCCTTGAGACCCGAAACGCCATAGCCTCAAATCCCAGTGCCATACAGCGAGGTGCCGAGTTGACTCCCAACTCGTCGGCACACTTCTCCATGTATGGTTTCTCCCACTCCATCATGACCTGCGAATATGCAGCTGCATCTGCATATCCCGAAGTTAGGTGCTTCCAAGCCGAAGGAGAAAACTGCAAAGGCCTGGAGGGTGTCTAAGGAAGAATACATGGGTCGACATGGGTCGACTGGCATCAGGTCGTGAAGGCCCAAAAACCCCCAAGTTGCCTGTAGCCCATCTGCATCCAAAAGCTGCTCCTGTGTACGTTTACAGGGTCAACCCATAATTACGGGAACGTAAAGATGTACCCTACCGGCATGTCCGTATGTCGAGACTTGCACGGCTTCATGGAGGCAACAGTTGGCTCAAGTCCGAACATGACTATTTGGGAGGCTGCTGTTGCTTTCCTCGAAGTTCAACCTGCCTCGAGGCTCTTGTGCGGAGCCAGTTCCGACAGAGGGGAAAGGGGAGGAGGGGAAGGGGGAAGCGGGATCGGCCTGGCGACTCTTGTGTGGTGCAGGTCTCTCTTTTGAATTCCCCAGCCTACATCCGAAAGATCAAGTGCTCTGCGAGGCTCTGCGAGACTACAGCACGCTGGAGAAGAACTGCCGGACAGCTTTTGGCCCGAAACTCCTCAGAATGGACACACAAAGATGTCCTTGCCATCGCGGTCCAGGGAGAAAAACAGGCCATCAGCCCAGTCTTGAAACTCCATCCTCGACCTCTGCAAGGGGCGAATGCGGCGAATGTGGACTTAGGTATATAGAGGCTATATTCTATATATATATATACATACATATATACGTATACATATATATATATATATAGGGGATGTATAGGGGAATAAGACTAAGGGTCCCTTCTAGGGGTCCCTCGATCCTTACCCCTTCATAAACACACCGCAAGACGGAGCCGGAAACCTATGTAGCATGGCATCCTGGCCTGTCCGCAGACACATCCTGTGGCGGATCGTCTGGCTGGACCTGCCCAGATTCTGGATGACATGACACGGCGTTGACTGTCTGCGTGCTGCTGCCCAGGAGTGCAACCCAGGAAGAAATGTTGTCAAGCTCTGCCGGGACGATCCCTCCAAAAATGCTCTACACGTCGTGTGTAGATCATGCCACAACCCCTTCAACGCACTAACTTGCACTTCAGCCTGAAAAAGTCATGATAAGCTTCGGCCAAAAACTTTGCCGCTGCAAACCCTGCAGACCTCCCTTTGGCGGATGGCCGCGAAGGTGCCGAGACGCTTTCCACTTGTGGGGCAGGCGTAGAAGCCTCGTTTCGCAGTCCGCGGCTTAAGGGCTAAGCCTGTACTAGGAGGCTTTTAGGGTATATAGCAGAATATAGTATGTCCCTCTCGAAGATCCTAAGAAAAGCGTAGTCACCGCAGTCGATTTCAAAAATTGGACGAAGGCACTGCGCCTTTAGGCCGATCTGTGTTCTGCTTGGTTGCCAAGGAAGTTTAAAGGAGACAAAAGAGTTTCCGAAAAGGCAGGGAAGGAGCCATCGCGGATGCACCATCCTGCAAAAAAACGAGGTGAAACTAATGAGCTGCCCTGAAACGACATGTCCCTACCTGAAAGAACCTCAGAAGGCCTGGATTCTACATCAACCGTCCTGTTGGGTCCAGCTGGCCATGCCACTGCCGGCCCTCGGCATAGGAAGGTCTTATGGGATTACGGCGGTTTTCGCACTCTGCTAGGGTGGAAAGTGTTGTTCCGCAGGCGCTGGGAATGCCCTTCCGAAATCACCGATTTTGGCAAAGAGTGCACATGAAACTCACACTCAACTTGTCTTACTTCCCCGCAGTTACTTCTCTTGTGCTGCCGCATGTCTGCCTAACCTGCAAGGGCAAAGAAGATAACACCAGTTCTTTCGTCCCAGAATATACGCTGCCCGACACCATTCAGTTTCAAACCTGAAGCTTGTTTAAAAAGAAAACCAACAACATTTTCATCTACCATGCTCCCCTGCGGCAAACGAATCCAGTCGAACTGAGCATTCATTGTAAGGCCCTGGCAGTTGTGCGCCACTGCATCGCTCCGGAAGCATCGATGCAGCCGTCGCTGGTGGCCTGAAGCAGCGGCTGCTTCATGGTGTGACGCCTCTGCAGACCATGTTACCAAGGTCAACCCAGCCTCGATAGCCACGAGTGCTCCGTGGCTCAGCTCTACAATAGCTGGTCCTATAACCCATGAGTTGCCACAAGCTCTGCAACCCACTTGGTATAACGATACTGTAAGGCTCCCCCGTCTCCCTGAGAGCCTCGAAGCCGATCTGGACGCCTTCGAAAGTCCTGGCTCGTCCAGTGCTTCGTATTCTAGGGGGTATAAAGGGGGTACAAGGGGGGGGGGGCTTTAAAGGGGTAACCCTAAACCCTAAAAGGATCCTCTGTGCTCGCTGGGCGCGTGCGTGTCGTGTCCTATTCCCGACGCGCGCCTGCCATCAGGCGCTTGCCGCCAACGAAAGAGGTGGCATCGATCTTCCGGATCGCTGACCTGGAGAAAAAAACATGGGGGGGGGGGGGGGTGGAAATCGAACATCAAGCAAACCCGGGAAAAACCTTTGCCCAAGGTCACACACACACACAAAAGATTGGCAGCGAAGGCGTTTCTGTCTGGACATGTGTGGACATCTTGCATCGGGCGACATCCGAATTGCGTTCTTGCGGCATTCACAAGTCCGGAGTCAGGACCCCGGAGGCTTGAATAGAGCTCTAAACCCTTTTTGAACCCAGACTCTTTACATCAGCTGGCCCTTAGCCCCTAAACCCTAAGTTCCTAAATGCCCCCCAAAAAGAAACAGGTTCTAGAACTGAAAGGCCGCCAAGCATCCGCCCAAAGGCCAGTGATGTCCTTCGTTCGTGCAGGGAGGGGGGGGGGGTTAGGTTTAGGGTTTAGGTGTTAGGGTTTAGGGTTTCGGGTCACTCTTTTCCTAGGCAAGGGGCTCCTTCTCAACAAGGTTCTACACAAACAAACGCCGCCTCCAAAAAAGCCGAAGTCAATGTCACACCCTTCCACATGGGGGCCAGGACAGGACAGGATCGTCCGTCCAAAGCTCCCTAAACCCTAAACCCCCAAACATTGTCCCGACCATGTCATGGCCGAGGCACTGGAAAGGCCACTGCCCTCCTTCTCTCGTTCGGCTGCTCGCTTGTCTCTTGCAGCCTTGCAAAGAGGTGAACCCTAAACCCTTTTGCAACAGGCTTCGTACTTCACCTGGGGTCTGATCCCACATCACTTAAACCCTAAACCCTAAACCCCCCGACAATCCCGTGGACATGCCCATCGTGAAGGATGCATGTTTCGATAGGCAAGCTATAGAGTCATGGAAGATTTTTCGGGGCGCAGTAGTGACGTGTTCATTGCATTGTTTTGTTGCAGGCTGTGTTCAGCCCTGTCGCCCTGATGCTTCAGACACACGCAAGAGATGGCACAAGAATCCTAAGAAGCACCATAACGCAAGAGGCCTCACCTCAACATCGTTTTCTTTGGCGGTGGATGGGCTGTGCACAACAACAGGACCCGGTTCATGCACTCTAAGGCGCCCGATAATTGAATGGGGAGATCAGAGGCCCCCGCCTGGCTCTCTTCAAAGCGGGTTCTAGCACGTCCATGATTGCCTGCCCACAATAGTCCGACCTCACAGCAATGTCTTGGGGGTCCGGTAGGCGCAGCAAAACCCTAATCCAAAAAAATAAAACCTAAACCCTAAACCCTAAACCCTAAACTAACCCTAATGTGAAGTTGCAGGATGGTAGGGGTCTTCTGCTCCATGTCCCAATCTAAGCTTTGAAGCTCACATCCTCAGGCTTAGGCTTAAGTGGTGCTCTGCTACAGCTCCTGACTGAAGAAATTGACTTGGGCCCCTTTTTTAACGAAGTCTTAGGGGAACGTCCTCCTCGCACCCGCCTTAGGCCCTCCAACTTCTTCTGCAGTTAAGAAACAAGCTCGCTTGACAGTCTGTAAGTTCGGTTCGTTCGATAATCAGTTCAGTTCAGTCAGTTAGATTAGTTCATAAGCTTGCCCAACTGAGGATAACGAAAGCAGTCATAAACTTCTCGAACACACAAACACGAAACCACGAAACTCACATTTCCCCATAGCAGACCTTCTATCATAGAGTTCCTGATTATACGTTAAGGGTCAAATGGAATTATGAGAGGCGGACCTCGTTTCTGTGCAAGAACATATCGCAAATAGCAGCGCCCCTCGCCCGAGGTGCCAAATCACTGTCCCCCCCCCCCCCCCCCCCACTTGATACACATTGGTCATGACGAAGCTACCATAAGCATACCCAAGTTAGGGCAGCGGGAAGCTTACCATCCAAATAAGGCCAATGTTGAGGGCAATTGGATTGCTCCGTGTCGGGGAGCCGTGGCAGGGGACGCACTTTCCTGACGGGGGGATTCGCATGAATCCCCCCCCCCCCCCCCAGTGTGCTCTCATCTTGGTGGGCCCTTGGAGTGGTCTTGGTTTATGCTCCGGAGTGCTCTTGGTCCCTCAAATGCTCACTAGCTGCTGATGTCTCCTACTACGTAAGGTTAGCGGGGAGTCGATGTCATAACCACACCACTGGACCGGCCTCCCAGGCCGTTTGAAATGTTCCAGGCCAGGGCTACGCGGCAAGGTTTGGGTGCTCCGACAAATGGCTGCGATGACGGATAAAACGCAACGGCTTGATGTTCTGCAAGCTCCGCACAGAGAGCTTCAAGGAAAGCTGCCTGCTAGGCCGTTTCCCGTCATTCTGTGCATAAACTGGCGCAATCCACAATGACTCGCTGGCCTAGACCCTCAATCTGCCCCAGTCCTGACCGATTGACGAAACAAGCATGGCCAATATATCTCAGGCCTGCACACGAGAAACGCTTCGCACTGGTGTTGGTGTTGCGGACCACGGCACAGAAGTGCCTCGGTGTCATAAGCTCGATTTAAACGCGTCACATGCAAGCCTGGGCCGTGTCACGAACAAACCTTCCGGCTAGGAATATGGTGGACAAAAGGGAGGTGTTGTAGCCGCTCGTCCTCTCCCGTAAGGCAGTCCAAGTTGGTTGCTGATAAGTCTGGTAAGGTCGCAAGTACTTGCAAATTGGACTGATTTTCAAGGTGTTCAAGGTCAAGAACTACAGTGCCATAATTGTAAACTGCACAGTCCTTCACACAATTCATCGTATATGTGTGCTAATCATGTTCTTGCACGTGCTCCGAACACGCCGCCAAGCTGCGCTGACTCCACGCCTGCGGCGTGGGAGCCTCGCTGCTGGCTAAAGACGGCTCCTGGAGGCCGGGGTGCAGGCTGGCCGCAGGATTTGGGGGTTGCCGAAATTATAGGGATACCTTTAAGGTGGTCCTTTTGATGAGAAAATCCTACCATTTGCGGTCCATATTAGGGTACCCTCTTTTTCATAAACCCCTATTGAGTGCTCGGAAGAGATACATTTCTGATTGTGTGAGCTGGCATCCAAGTGGTCGACAGCTCGTTTGACACGTGCCCACTCTTCTTACTTGTCCAGTAACCTGGGGGAACTAAAGGTTAACCTTTGGGATTTTAAGGGGACTACCCCCAAAAAGGTTAAAGGTTACCAACTCTACTACTAGGTCTTTATCTGCAGACCTCGGGGCATGGTCAGACTCGTGGGGCATGCAAGACAAAGCTCTCAGGATCTGGTTGGATCTCTCTGGCGTTTCTTCAAGCCTACATCTTGCTGCGAAGGAAGGACACGGCAAGATGCTCAATCATCCCCGCCAAGGGAGTTTGCCCCGCCTTGGACACCGCCATGCGGAGATCCGCCAGTGGTACCTGCTATGGAAGGCTAGTCCCCAGGGCCAATTTTGGGGCGAATAGGATGTTCATGTGCAAGCAAAGCGCTATGAGTACAACGGCATCCGGGGAGCCAAGCGCGACCTGACGCCACCTTCCGAGATGTCCCCTAGAAATGCAGGCTCCTGGTAACCTTGCCAATGTTTCGGCTTCAGCCGGCGCTACGACACCTGCAAAAGAAAAGAAATCTGCGCAGGCTCTGAGGGCTTTTGTCCATCGTCCGCGAGCGGATGAGAAAACTGCTGGCCTGCCTATGCCGCGTCAAGACCGTCGTGAGCGTTGTTTTTTTATGAGCTTTTGAATTGCCAGGAGCTCTGAAAGTCATGAAAAAGGTTCAGGCATCGGGATGGTCCCCCCTATAGGAACAGTCCTTAATAGGGACTTTAGTGGGGGGGGGGGGGGGGGGTACTCTAATCCCTATGATGGACTGTTAGCATGAGGGGGAACATCCCAAGTAAGGCAGTATTTGTGAGATACTTAGGCAACAGTCCGTGACGCGGCTTGCTGAAGATTCCCGAGGGCAGCGTGGATCCCAAGTGGTCCACTGTCGGCGGTGAGACGTTCCAACTTATCCTCAAGTTTCTCCGAAGAAGGGGGAGGTCTGGTTTGTTCCTGGAAAGGTTTGCAGTTCTCTGAGTTCTGACTCTCCGTGCTAGACCCTGGCATGCTTGCGTGGACTCAGTGCGGGCGATTCTTGGACACTGGAGGCCAAAATGTAGCCTTGATCTCTAAGCCGAGGAGGCCCGCTCACCAACAAAATGCCCAGCAGTCGCCCCATGGCGACGCTGCCCTTGAACCTGGCAGGGAGCCATTAGAGGCTTGCGCTCGTGAGTTCATATGGGGGTTTACGAAAATAGGGGACCCCTACAATAAGGCCCCAAAATGGCAGGATTCCCTTATATTAAAACACCTTATGGGAAACTTCTCGACCTGTAGTCGCTTTCTCGGCACCCTCAGGGACTTTGACTGCAGCTTGCGCGGCAGAAAAAACAGGGAGGCTAACAATGCAAGCTTGCACGGCTTAAGAAGGCAGTGCCCCTCCCCCCCCCCCCCCGCCCCCCCGATTTGCAAACACAAAGATTGAGTTTTCGAAAGGCTTCATGGGGGCGCTGAGGCAATAGCTCTTGATGGCATGATGTTCTTAACGCAGGCTCGCGCGGATCAATCAGGGGCTGAGGGGCGTGCTTGCAAGCCCGATGCTCGTATGACTGCTTTGAGAAAGAACTCGTACAGCATGGGTATTGTATTGAAGTGCAAAGCACAATGCTTGTACCTCTTTGAAACGGCTCAGGGTGTTCTTGAATGTGGGGGTTTCCAAAATTGGGAGTACCTTTTTGGGGTCATTATTCATAAGGGAATCTATTTGGGGGTCTACCTTAGGGTGCCCCATTTTCGCAAGCCCCCATGTGAGCTTGCAGCTTGCGTGGCTTGAAACCCCAGGGAGGCTGGGACCAGCCGTGCAACCATAGGCGAGAGCGCCCGGGCCGACGGGACATTGAACTTTTCCTTGAGGACCAAATGAACCCCCCAAATTTGAGCCATATACCCTATGCTACTATAATCCCTCTTACAATAATTATGTAAGGCATGTGGACCACAAACTTTTAGGGTTGATTTGGTTCAATTCTTGTCCCCTGGGCCCATTTTTGTCGTCAGCTCTTGCTGTGCGAGTTTGTTTCACTCGTTGTTGCTTTCGTTTACCATGTCATTTTTGGATAGCTTCGAGTGGCTGATTTTCTTTCATGTGTTCTTTCCTGCCTGCTTTCCGTTGGTGAAATCTTGCATCGTGCCTTTCCGTCTGTGGTGTAGTTGTCTCCTTTTTCTTTGTTGACATCCCTTTCTTGCTGTCTGACGTCCCTTCTTGCTGTCTCTTTTCCTGTCGTTCGTTGGCTTTTCCGTGTTTTTTTGTATCCTTCTTTCTGCTCTTTCTGTCCTGCCTTCCCTTCCTTTATGGTTCTTCATTACTTTCGCCCTGTCCTTTCCATCCTTCATTCCTCCGATCTGTCTGGGATTTTTTGCACCCGTGGCTCACCCCCAGAAAGAAACGGACAAAGGGTTAAAGATTTTTTTCTTACGGGTTTAGTTTAGGCAGCTTTCGTAGCTGGACAGGAGGCAAGGGCCAAGCATGCCAACATCATGTCATCCTGCCTACCGCTGCTTGTGGAGGTGGCGCCCTAAACCCTAAACCCTAAGCCCTAAAACCGTGGCTCTGAACCCTAAACCCTAAACCCACCCTAGCCCCCAAACAAACTGGACTGCACAAGAAGGGTTGTGGTTGATCCGAAGCTTCCTGAGCCGGTGTTTGCAACAGAGGAGAAAACTGGCCAACACTTGTTGCGGCCGGGCACGCGCAGGAGGAAGACATGTCACCGCACCCATCTTCTGTAGCCCGACAAAGGGGTTGTTGCTGGGATGTGCATGCTGGGCAACCTTTCGAGAGAG
Source organism: Symbiodinium natans (assembly GCA_905221605.1). Lineage (NCBI taxonomy): Eukaryota > Dinophyceae > Suessiales > Symbiodiniaceae > Symbiodinium > Symbiodinium natans. The sequence goes on along the minus strand of CAJNDS010002206.1, from coordinate 33,313 downwards.
AAATACGAAGTTGCACCCGCTTTTGAGATCTGCAGGCCAGCCCTACACCCTAAACCCTAAACCCTAAGCCCTAAACCCCAAGCCCTAAACTCTAAACCCTAAGCCCTATATCCTAACCCTAAACCCTAAACCCTGGACAACTTCAGACTTCAATCCAGCGAGCAAACCACGTGGTATGTGTCCAACCAGCCTCAGGTTGGAGCCCAAGAACCTTGTCTCCATAACTCCCGAAGAGCTGCGCATGGTTTAGGGTTTAGGGTTTAGGGTTTGGGGTTTGGGGTTTTGGGTTTGGGGTTTGGGGCTACTTCCAAAGAATAGGGGTACTCCAATTCTACCCCAATTTGCTATAATCCTAACTATTTTACCCCCAAAAGGGCACTCCTGTTTTTTTGGAAGGTCCTTTCGACCTTAATAACTTTAATAACCCTAAACCCTCAACCCTTGTTGAACCTGGAAGCTAAACCCAAGTCTGAACCGTGCAACCGCTATGTTGACATAGCGCATGTGGCCTTCAGCATTTTCTCTGGTCGACTAGTCGCCACGTTCTTTTCGCTCCTGCTCACGGAGACCAAGCGAAGTTGGATGCAAGACATGATGGGTTTGTTGCCGCCCGCAAAACAGGGTTTCGACTTGGGTTTAGGGCTTAGTGTTAGGGTCAAGTGCATTGTAGCCGCTGAACGATTTCTTGCTTGGAGACTGACGTGCTCTGGGCTGCAGATGAAAGTCGTCGACACCTGTCACATGTACCTTCCATCGGGTCGTGCGGAAAATCTAGGAGAATCAGCATGCAAGGCAGGCCATCACCAGCCTTTTGCCATCACCCTGACCTCCTGCCACGAAACACTCAAAAAGCCTCAAACCCTGAACCCTAAACCCTCCAAACCCTCACCCATTCGAGTTCTTACAAAAGACCTATAGGTATATGGGGGTTTTCGAAATCCGGATTTTCCGAAATCGGGGTACCTTATTGGGGTCCTTCTTCTAAAAGGATCCTATTCTCCAGGGGTCTGAAAGCTGCCCCAAGCCCAGGGAGCGGTCCTTCTCTGCCCTGGCGGCTAGCCTCTGGCGCACCAGTTCCTGCAGTTAGGGTTTAGGGTTTAGGGTTTAGGGTTTAGGGTTTAGGGTTTAGGGCGCACCAGTTCCCGAAGGCTCAAACATTCAGGGCTGCAGTCGGAGAACTGCTCGCCAAAGAGTGGACAAGCTCGCACAACTCGAGTTTGTGCTTCTAGTAAGGGAGTGAAGGTAACAGCTGGGCTGAGTCAAGGGCGCAAGAAAATGGTGGACGCAGGGTACCCCGAAACACTTCAAGGCCCCAATATGCCTATTTCCCAAACTAAGGGGTACCCCCCAACATACCATAATCCTTATGATAGGAACCCCCCCCCCCCCCCAAAAAAAAAAAAAAGTATTTTTCTATGCTGGGTACCCCATATGTTGGGAATCCCCCCCCCCCCCCCCACGCCCCGCAAATGGCGCCTCGTCTGGTGGCTCGGGGCAGTCCCGGGATCGATGTCCGAATTGCTTGCAGTTGAAACCTTCGATTTTTTTTCAGGGGGGAGCGAGGAGGGAACAACTAGGAGGTCTTACGGGTCTAGGTCTCCACTTCCTTCGGAGGGTGGGTGCATTGCTGGCGTGTTGTGCGATCTGCCCGCAATCACGTCTCCCTGCGCAAAAAACACCTCACTGCGCATCCTCGACCGCAGGCGTAAATAAACCCAAAACACTCAGCCGCTCGAACTTCAAACTCCGTGAAACAGATCTCGTCAACATTCAGGGTCCTTAACTCTGAGGTGTTCGCTGCAGTTGCTGGGTTTCCCAATCTCTCTGCCCCTGGGTCGTGGGCATTGCTGCTCTGCACGGTCCTTGTATCCCTTGCCACGGCCCTTTCCTTTCTCCTGGTGGCGCAAGAAATGTGGATCAGCAGCTGGGATGGTCACTTGTGGACTGGGCAGTTTCTATAGATCAGAGGATGGTTGAGCCGTGTCCAAGACCATTAGCACCCCTTTGGACCTTAGGCTATCAGTCCTTAATTAGGATTATTGAACCCCCTATTCTAATCCGTATTCAGGACTGTTAGTATAAGGAACATCCCGAAGCACTCCCCCAAGTCCAACTGAAGTAGGTCCATCTTGCCTGTTTTTAGGAAAGCTGTGGCTCTGCAGATCCCACTTTTCCACATGTAGCAGGCTCGTGTCTATCACTCTCCCGCTGGCCGCGTCTCAGACGCTGCAAGCTAGGAGACTGCGAAGAGCTCTTGCTGGGCTCGAGCTCAAATTCGTTGGCAATTCTTGCTACCCGAAACTCTAAACCCTAATCAATCCCAAGAAGGCATGATGACAATTTTTGTTCCTGGTCTTCAACCTGCACAGCCCTCTGTTCGCCTACATCCCGATAACTCGCGTTCACTTGGGCTCTTTCAGCCTTCCCTCTTCCAGGAGCCCGGCGGCCGCGAAGCGCAGGGCTCCCTCATTCTCGGAGGAGGCAACCTTCCCGGACATGGGAATCTTTTGGGGAATTACAGGGCTTTTTGGGGGGGGGCTTCTCGGCTCTCTCACACCCAAGGTGTAAAAGTTGTGGGATTGACCTGGGTGTTCAAGGGTTGGCGAACATCTCGCCCCTTGTCCTGGGGCATGAACTTCCTGAGCCCTCTGGCCTTAGGAAAGCCCTGATGAACAATTCAGGAAGTAAACCCTAAACCCTAAACTCTAAACCCTAAGCCCTGAGCCCTAAGCCCTAAGCCCTAAACTCCAGGCCCTAAGCCCTAAGCACACGCCTTACACAACTCCCCAGGCCTTCACCACACCGTAGTCTCCGCGGAGCCGCTCGGAGGCAAATTGCAAGGCCATGCCATCCTGGGCCACGGCCGCCTCTCGAGGGGGTTCAGAGGTTCAGGGGTTCAGGGGTTTAGGGGTTTAAGGGGTTCAGGGGTTCAGGGTTTAGGGGTTCAGGGTTTAGGGGTTCAGGGTTCAGGGGTTCAGGGGTTTGGGGGTTCGGTTGAGGGGTTCAGGGTTTAGGATTCGAGGAATGTGGGATGCTGACAGTGCTTCAGGGTTGTGGTGCTCTGCTGCCCCAAAAATCCTGGGATCCAAGATCTGGGTGGATCCTCGAATGACAGGCTTCTGGCCTTGGATGCAATGGGGGGGTGTCTTGCCTCGCCCCTGCTCACTTTTTGGCAGTGCAGGGCAAGTGCCAGGATGGGCTATTGGGCCTTATAATCCCCATAATGAACCCTATAAAGGGCCTTATAAGGGATTATAGAGTATAATGGCCCATCCAGGTGGGGGGGGGCAGAATCAAGTAGCTGCTCATGTTGGCAAGTCAGCTGCAGCGCATCGGATTCAAGCACCCCCCCCCGTCAGGCTCGGGATCTGCAAGGCCTTGACAATGTCTTCGTCATCCCAGAACCTCGGCTTGCCATTGAGTGGACTCTACACATGCTGAGATGCTCTAACATCCCTTCAGAGCGCGCGGTCACGCGACCAGAGAGGGTACCAACTGCCGGGACAAGCTCAAACCCGAAAAACCGAAATGGCCCCAAACCCCTCAACCGTCCGATTCGAGCAGCTCTTTTGCCAGCTCCAGCAGCGTGCCCTGCGCCCGGACGCAGTCAAAGATGAAATCCTGACCCCCGGCTGACAGGCTTGGGGGGAGGAACGGATTTTGGGTTTGGGATTCTCACAAGGATTTCCCTAAAACTCCAAGAACTCTTATGTCCGGGTTTTTGGGCCCAAAGGCTTTATTTTATAATGTTTTCGGGGCTATTTTGAGCCTACGGGTTTAGGTGCAGGGCTTTTAGGCTCCCAGGCCAATCATAAGCTGCGCCTACCAACCTCTTCAATGCTTTCCGCTGGCGGATCAGCAAACTCTACGGCGCGGAACAGGTTCCCCAAGCCTTGCCCGCCTTGCTTCCCAAAGCAATGACAATTCTCAGGATGCCTAGGCCCCCAGATATATATATATATATATGTATATATATATGTATATAATATATATATATATATATGTATATCTAGGATTCTCTAGGCGCATGAGCACAGAAGCAGCGACTCTACACAGGCTTAACCCCACACCCTTCTTAGGGTACTTACATGGTCCCTTCATATGGGCCCTTAGAAAGGGGACCTCTCCCAATACAACCCAAAGGGTCCATACTTCAGAACCCTTCTAAAGAAGCTAAGGGGCCATATTCAGGGACCATGTAACCACCCTTAGTACCCTTCCAACCCTAAACCCTATACCCTCTCTCTTTCAGGCATTCGAAATGTTAGCCTAGGGATAGCACTCCTGGCCAACCCTAAACCCTAAACCCTAAACCCTGAATCCCTGAAGCCCTAGCGCGGGGCCTTCTTCTGGTGGAGCTTCGGACCCACCTTGCGTTGCAGCCGGAGCTGGACAGACGAGACTTGTCCAGAATCCAGCGGCTGAGCCAAACAACAGCAGCTAGCTACCAGAGTTATATATATATATGTGTGTATGTATATACTTTTTTTTGTGTTGGCTATATGTATTGCCTCGATTTAGTGTATACACACATATATATATACATATGTATGTATACATATTATATATATATATATATATTATACATGCAGAATATGTGAGTGTATAAGCTGGTAGACTTACTTAATTGATGTTCCAGAATTGTGCGCATTTGCTTCTGGAGCACTTGTGCTGTGGACTGCTGACTCTTCTTGGAAACCCCGGGTGCCTTCGAGAAAGCTGTCAGGTCAGGCTCTGCAGCGGCGGAGCCCAGGAAGAGAGCCACCCTGGCGCATTCCTGCGAGTGCTCTCATTTCCCTCACACTACAGTCTCGCACACCTTCATGCCATCACACCCTAATGCCTATCACCTAATACCCACAACCCTCATACCCTCATACCCTACTACCCTGATACACTAATAGCCTCATACCCTAATAGCCTCATACCCTAATAGCCTCCTACCCTCATAACCTAATACCCTGCAGCGCCAAAGGCTTTGGATGGGCTTAGCTATGGCGTCTTGCTCACGATGCCTGCTGATGTCTGGTGCTTGAACAATCAAACAGCGCTTGGTACCGTAACACAACTTTCTGGTTCGCGCAGAGGGGCTTCTTGTTTGCTGGGTTCAGGAGCGCAGCTTACAAGGCAGCGCGTTTCGACGACGCGCTCACGATGCGCGGCGCAAATGCTGGCCACAACCCTCTACAAAGTGGCCACATGGATCCCTACAATGCTGGAGTTGAGTGATAAGGCCAGTTTTTATCAGGCTTCAAATTGAAAACAACCCAAAGGGCCTTAGACGTTGAAACTCAGGAGGTCATGCTGCGGAGATGACAGAATTGCCAGGGACCTCGTCATTCCAGTAGACCAGCTGGTAGTACTTGGTCACCCTGTCCATCCTCGGTGCTTCGAGCGTCATTGACTCCAGCTTCAGAAGATTGCAGATTGTGGTTGAGGGGAGGGAGGATTTCTGCTGAGATTGGTCGTTCGCATTTCCGGGAACCTTTGGCAGGTAACATGGCTTTATGCGCTCTCCACCGCGCATCTGCGAGCACAGGGGTGACTGGTGCATCTAGCGGCTAGCGTTCGGAGTTTTGGACACCAATGCTGGTCAAGTCACACCGTCCAGTTCTGCTTCACAGCCTCCTTGACAATCTCCATGTCATAGAGAAGGCTTTCGTCAGCATCCCGCAACATCATACCATTCCTTCGTCGTGCTGCGCAGAAAAATGCAAGAAGAACTACGGTATTACGGTTTGTTCACGTGCTTCCCAAGTAAACATCCTTGCTCGTCGGGAAGTGGGATTCGTAGAGGGTGCAGAAGAAATCTTGGGATGCCATGCTTACCTGCAACCCTTGGCACCATTTCCACGGCGACCCTGTCATGTCATGAAGGCTTTCGGGGAAGAAGCCCTAAACCCTAAACTCTAAACCCTGAACCTTAAAGATCTGAGAATAAACGGCTCCACAAGCAAAGTCGAAGCTCTGCTTCACGCAGGTGAGCACGATCTCCCTGTCTTCCATAAGGGCTTTCTGGCCCCAAGCCGTGCACTTGTAGATGACCTGAACTAAAAGGTCAGGAGGGGGGGGTTAGGGTTTAGGGTTTAGGGTTTAGGGTTTAGGGTTTAGGTCAGGAGACCAGAGCTTTGCGGAATCGAAAACTGGGTGGTTTCACATTGTCCGGGTAGGTCTCAAATTCGGGTTTGGGGGTTTTGATCACCGCAGAGCTGGCCGAACCGCAAAGCAGGGTTTGAAGTCTGGTGCTCTTGGAGGTGAGAAACCGTTCTTAATAAGAGTTTGGGTTTTGTTTACCCGACTAGCCGCTTTGGGGCTTTGGGCTTAGGGTTTTAGGTAGGTCGCCTCCTGAGCTAGAAACCCTAAACCCTAAACCCTAAACCCTAAACCTGAACCCTAAACCCTAAACCGCAAACCCTAAACCCTAAACCCTAAACCGCAAACCCTAAACCCTAAACCCTGGCGGCTTGTGAGCTCGCATGCAGGCCGCGTGGCATTACAGTCGGTCTTCACAGCAACTCGCATGATTTCCTTGTCCTCCCAGAAGCTGTCGCTCAACTTCTTCCTCCATGGCTTCCGGGTGTTTGTTTAGGGTTTAGGGTTTAGGGTTGAGGGTTGAGGGTTGAGGGTCTAGGGTTTAGGGTTTAGGGTTTTGGGTTAAAGGGGTTATGAAAAGGGTGTAGAGGTAAGCAGCAGAAGAGACCCTACTAGAATGCGACGGCGAACAAGCTCAAGGCCCCTCCTACCGCGTTGGGGAGTTGACCATGCAAAGGTTCTTAAGTATCGGGTAGTATCGAGCATGGGGCAAAGCCGTAGTTTTGTTTCAGCTTAAGCTTTGTTCCACCAAGAAGAGGACTTTGGGAGCCCGGGTCCGGACTTCATCCGTCAAAACATTTTGCTGCTGACGCCTACGACGATGCGCTACGGTCAACCGTGCTAATCACCCAAAAACAAGACTTCCGTTGTGCTGGATGCTGCCTTAGAAGACGCTTCGTGCTCAAACAGCTCACATAGTGAGATCTCAGCGCAAGCCTTTCCCGAAAAGGTGACTTGTACAGTCGACTCAGACGCCGTGGGGACATCACTCCTCCAACCTTTAGACTGCCTTAATTAGATGAGCTCGTACCAGCGCCGACGGCAAACTTCACCCCGGCACCAATCCAACTTCGAAGCCGTTGAAGCCCTCTGAGGCCAGGGATCATTGCGTCTATGGACTGCGCCACTGCAGCAATGGCGAAGTCTTTGTCCTTCCAGTACCTTGGACATCATCCAGAAAAGGGAACCAAGTTCTGACCCAGGAAGCGCATTGGGATGCCAGGGTTTGCCCATACATACCCACTGCAGCTATTTTGCAACTGCCCAAGCCCAGAGCACAAGCCCCTCAAGACTCAAGAGCCCCCCCCCCCGCCGTGGAGTTTCTAACCGCGCCTTCTACGAGCAAGCACAGGTTTGCGAGCTACAACGACTACTTCCGGTGTTTTTAAGGTCTTTTTCTTCAAATTCCCCCGACAAAACCGCCCGCCCCTTTGTAACCTCCCCGCTCCGCAAAGCGCCCAACCCTGCTTCAGCGGAAGGCGCGTCCGCAGCAGCTCCTTGGGACACTTCTCCATGATCGTCCAGTCGCCGCGGCATGCCTGATGGTGGCAAAGAGAGAGCTTCGCGTTCAGTTTAGGGTTTAGGGTTTAGGGTTTAGGGTTTAGGGTTTAGGGTTTAGGGTTTAGGGTTTAGGGTTTAGGGTTTAGGGTTTAGGGTTCCCCGGTCATAAGTAGGGGCCCATGGGCTTCAGGGACCTCGGCATGAGGTTTGAGTTAGAAGACCTTCGGCTTTCCACCTGTGCTGCGGCGGTTGCGGCGGAGGTTGTCTTCACCTTCTGAAGGAGCCTAAGGTCTAAGGTATATGTTCTTCGTTCGCATCACCTTAGGATTGCTTGCTTGCTTCTCCGCAAGCAACACTCTTACCCAGACCCCTTGGAAGGATCCAGAAAGTATATCCCCTTATATAAGGGCTACGAATAGTAGCAATGAGGTACTGTACCATTTGGGATTTTTCCAGGGATCTGGGGAGGGCCCCTAAAGTCCCTAAAGGCTAAAAAGTTTCGAAGCGTCTCGCCTGGAGCACGAGCTCCCTCTCTCCCCAGAGTGGCCTCGCGGCCTTCTTCATGACAGAGGGATCCTGGCAACGTCGGGACCCCGGAGCAGCTCCGGCCTATGCATAGGTGAGAACCTTGCGAAGCCAGGGGGCTTGGGGAGTCACAGGTAGAGTATGTTGATGTATGTTCCCTGCTTCATAGGTTTGGGGTATCTTTTAGTAGGCAAAGGCTGCATGGAGGCCTCAGCCTCCCTAAACCCTGCAGCAGCGTCCTGTGCCACTGCCGCTCGAACAACATCTTCCTCCGACCACAGCCTCATCTGCCCGGCGAAAACCGTGTACTCCAAGATCATGATGCCCCGCCCCCCTCCCTGCTGCTCCAGGCAAAATCCGCATGCAATCCGGAACCCCTTGTCAACGATGCCAATGGACGGGCCTGCGCTGTGTTCCGTGTATTTGTAGATAGATACGTGCTTGGGGTGAGGTGATTAATATGTTCCCGGATGTGGATGGAGCGGAATCGCTACTTGCTGTCAGAGATGTCATGTGATTGTAAAACGTTGGAAGGAGGGCCGGATGTGCAGTTGGCTTTGCATGCTCTGCCTGGGCCCGTCCCTCAGGGATGTGAGTGTGAGGTGGGGGCCATGTGTGATGAAGGTGCCCCAAATGGTATGTCGGCGGATTCTCGGCCCTGCCACGCCTCAACCCTAAAACTAAACCCTAAACCCTAAACCCTAAACCCTAAACCCTACACCTCCCCATGCCAGACCTTTAGCCGGCGAGCCTCCGGATTAGGAACTCTGGGGCCTCTTCGAGGATGTGGTAGTTCCTGAATGGCTCTCAGATGCACACGGGAGGTTCTCCACATTGTGGTCCCTTGTGGGGATCCGATGATGATGCGGAGCTATATTGCCATATGTTTATTGGTATATGCATAGAAATACATGCTTTCTTTCTTTTTATAATGAGGGTTTGCACAAAGGGCTCGCGCATCCGACAATCTAGAAGCCAGAGCCCTTGCTGAAAGTAAGTCAGCTGCAGGGACAACTAACAATCAGCGAAGATGCTGCTTGACCGCGGCAACAACGATGTCGAGATCTTCCCACCTTCCCATCTGCTGGACTTGCCGCATGGCTTGATAAGACAAAGACTTTCTAAGTGCCAAGTCGGGTCCGGAATGGCGTCAAAAGGATTTGAGAGTTGAGTTGAACACCTGTAACCGACCTGACGTGGTTCTGCTACGGCAGGCACCGATGGCCAAGCCAACCGCTAACCTTTGCTGTGGTGGGGCACAAGTCCTGCAAGACCCCAGGAAAGAGAAATCACCGCTTAACGCTTCGAAATACGTGGTATTATTATAAAGTCCGACCCTGAGGTTGCCTGTGTATCTGTCTCTCTCCTGGCTGAGAAGGCCTTTTTGCTTAGGTTCAAAACCCAGCACCAGAACAAATCCGGGCAGGGAGGGGGGGGGGGGGGGGGGGGTTTTGGGGGTTTAAAATCAGCCAAACATTAAGAACTTCCAGAATGCAAGGGTGCAGACATCTACGGTAGCCCAGACGGTCTGGACCAATAGGGGCCCAACAGCAATCGCGCCCTCTGGTGAGTCCAAGTTGCATGGCTGAGTTGAGGTTCAACATGTTCCTGTAGTCCTGCTCCACAGCCGCTAAGGCGATTTTGGGATGATACCAGCAGTCGTAGAAGTCTTCCACCATCTCCTTAGCGCTCTTACAGTGCTCTTGACGTCCACTAACTTGTGCTCCTGGCTCCAAAGCCCTGCAGTCGAGCAACCTGAAGGAATAATGCGGCCCTGTGTCAATGGCATGCCAATCGACTCTGGCAGATGTGAGAATGATTTCAGGGTCGCTCTTCATGAATTCAGGCACGTGGTCCAGAGATCGCCAGTTTCGCTGTAGGATGCCCTTCACCAGCTGTCGCCCAAGCTTTGGGTCAGTACCGACTTCGTTCACGAAGGAAGGATCCTCGAGGAGAGAGTCCGCCACGTAGGGGAACACGTCTTTCCTGTGCCGAAGGAACTTGAGCATTGCCTCCTTGTCTGACCTCAATGCCCTCGATGCCCAGTCCATGACCTTAGTTAACCTTAAAAGATGGGCGTAGAGTGGAGAGCTGGAAAGGTGGCGTGGGGTTCAATCAAGAACGAGATGAACCGTTCTCTTCCGGCTCCTGTGTCAGAGTGGATAAACCAATAAATGCAGCTGCCAGGAGACACAGAGGTCGTGCATGAGCGCCGGCCAGACGACATCCGGAAGAGACCGCACACGGTCCGACGCGTACCTGCATCAAGCCCAGACGGTCCCAAGTACCTAAATATAGTAGAAAGTAGGGTTTCCACAATTGGAATTATTATTATGGTTTGGGTAAGTTTCCCCCATATTGGTACTTAGGAAATCTTTGGGAAGGTAGGGAAGATTGGGTGCACACTTTCTGAATCTTGCGGCCCAGTTCGTCGGCCAAGTGGACATCATGCTGCAAACGGTGGCGCGGGGAATGCTGGAACTTCGTTCTGTCAACCAACAAGAGACCCAACACTTCGCGGGACGAAAAGCGGTTCTATGCGGTCCCTAGAGCAGCCCAGTCACCCTCATCCGGCGACATGCGACAAGTGAGCTGGTCTGGCTTAGGCGAAGTGTCAGCATGGAGGTGGTCGCCCCATTCAACGTAACTACAAAGCTTCGCTATCAAGCTCGATTTTTGCTGCTCCATACGTCTTGCTTCGAGCTTCCCGGAGTCCCTAGAACTCAAAGCTAGTATTAAACCATGACAGCGTATTACTTTGTTATGAACCTCATGTCGAAACATTCTGGGGCTGCATGTCCCAAGCTGTATATACATATACACATATACTAACGAAATATGCAGATTAATTACAGTGTGTCTCGTGTTCCTTTTCTATGTCCAAGGAGCTGCAGACTACGCCAGTCCCTGTGCACGGTCGTGAGGACGATGTGCTCGTCGTCTTGAACGTTCTCGGCGGCCATCTCCATCTTCATGGGGTCCAACTGCACGAGAGAGGAAAATTCGGATCCCTGCAGTCTCTTTTAATTTGGGGGGGTTTACGAAAATCGGGGGTGCCTTATTCGGGTCCTTGTGATAAGGGAATCTTACTCTTTGGGGGTCGATGTCAGGGTCCCCTATTTTCGTAAACCCCCATATACTCTGTCTATACTGCATAAGGGCTCAGGGCAGTTGAGTAGTTTCGGGGACTCAAGCTCCAGGTTTTTATTTGGCCTTCAAACACATGCTTGCTGAACCCAACCATGCACGTCCCGGGGTTGTTTTGCCAGCTACCTGACACACACGACGTGCTGCATTGCGGCTTAGGGTTCCAGGGTGTTTGTGTCGAAGCTCCCTGGTTGAACAGCACGGTTTAGGGTTTAGGGTTTAGGGTTTAAGGGTTTTTTTTTTAACAACCCAGCACCTTTTCTAGTGCAGGCGGGTTTAGGGTACATGGTTTAGGGGGTCTTCTAAGCCCCTGCTTGCAAACACCCTCTTCAAAAGCCAATGAGGACCTCCAGGACGATCGACATCACGCCCTTGTGGGCCAGCCTCATACGACCAAAGGGCATTAGGTCTGCTGTCGGGGCGGCGCCCTGAGGCTGCCATACTTCTAGTTGCTGAGTTCATAAGCCCATATAAAAAGTGCACACTTTCAGTTCTATCGGGGATTTTCGTATCCCAAAAAGTGTTTTACGTGTGCCCAGCTACTAAGATTAGCAAGGTATTCCAAAACCCTAAACCCTAAACCCTTTTTGCACCCGGACTCGCGTGGGTGCTGCCAGAAACTGCCCAAGCACAAGCTCCCAAGTGCTACTGACTGGATTCCCTAAACCCTTCACCCTAAAGTGGCCCAGCTGCATCTTGGGTGAGGCCAAGCGGATCGCATCGCTGTGCTGCCTGCTCGGTTCCGGGGCTTCGTCCAGGTTCGGGGGATGGTTTATACGTAGGATGGGCTATAAAGGGCCTTAAAGTCCCCTTAATACACCCTATAATAGCCCATCCTGGTACGTAGGATGACATGACTAGGATTAGCTTGCAACATCACCCGGGGTAAGTGCAAGGAATTAGGACGTCCTGCAAAGCCAAAAAAGCCCTAAATACCCTACGTGCCTATCGCACGCGTTGCGTCAACCTCTCGTCACCTCGAAATCCCAGCAACTGTCCATGCTCCAAAGCCACGCAGCCCCTGAAATTGGCAAGCCTGGAGGACCAAATGAACCCCCAAAATTGGGGGATCCTAGATGGCCGATAGAGACCACAAACCCTTCTGTAGTCCACAAGGAGCAGCTTTAAGGGTTGCAGACTTAACTTTCAGAGGTAGAAGCCCAGCTGGCCAGGCTGTTTTTTTTTCAAGCTCTACCCCCCCACCCCCCCCATCAAAAATAGAAGCCGGGAACCCCCCGCTTATAAAGCCAAGGGAAGTCCAGGAGTAGAGTCGCGCCTGCAGGCAACGCTGACCACTTCGGGGTCCTCTTTCCGCACTTCCGGGGCAAAGTCCAGGGCACGCCAGCACCTGGGAAGCTGCTTTTTTTTTTTTTTGGCGGGGGGGGGGGGGCTTGGCAATCTACCCTTAACGCATACCTTATACTCAGACTGCTGTACTCTCAACCCTCTACTCTCCCCCTCCCCTCACAAAACAAGAATCGAGAAGTCTGAGCCACTGCGAGATGGCGGCCAAGGCAAGCTCCCGGTCGGCGCGCAGCTTCTCGCTGACGTGCGCGTAGAGCTCCCAGTTCTGCGCGCTTCGGCTTGTGGAGGGCATTTAGTGTTTGAACTTGTGCCCGATCCGCGAAAGGGTGGGGGGGGGGGGGGGGCACAAGCGCCAGTGAAGACATGTTCAGACCGAAGGTGCTCGCAAAACCCAAAAACGAGTCCTGTCGGACGATCGCAAGCACCACCGGCTGCTCAATGGGAAACTCCTGCAAGCTCGATGTGCAAGCATGAAGCGCCTGAAACGGTCTGGGGAAATCTTGAACATGGCGGTCCTCCATGGCCAGGGTAAGGCATATAAAGTTGTGCTGCACCACCGTGCGGACGACCTCCTCATCACTGCGCAGGTCTTCATGCAGCCACTGCAGCGCCCGCCAGTCCTGGCACAGGGTCGCAGGGTCGTGGTGGTGGCTCTGCAAGCTTTGGGGGGGGGGGGGGGGGGGGGGGGGGGGGGGGGGGGGGGGGGGGGGGGGGGGGGGGGGGGGGGGGGGGGGGGGGGGAGGAGGGAGGGAGGAGAATGTGGATTTGACATGCCAAGCTATTTCTTGCCAGCTTGTGCGTGTCTTATATATATATATACAAGTATAAATATATAGTGCGGTCCTGAGACACAGCTGCCAGCGCAATGTCCTGACGACTGACACCCATGCACCTAGCCCATGTGCTTAACTAGTCCGCTTCATTAGGCAATTAGTCAACTGGTCTTGCAGCTGCTTCATGCTGCTTCCACCGAAGTTGAAACCAAAAACCAACAGAAGCCCGAAAAAGGCACCTGACTTGACACTCAGTACCAGGGCCTTGTCATTTCGAAGCTTGGCATCGATCTTTTCCTCAGCCCCGCCCGCCCAACACAAACTCTCTGCGTATTCTCTGTGCCTAAACCCTATAAACCCTATAAACCTAAACCCTGAACCCCCTAATATGGCTTGACCCGGATTCTGCAGATTCCAGGCTGCATGGTGGATGAACGCCCCCTTTTCTTCCACACTGTAACAAATCATATGTATGCACACATTGCATTTCAGCTATCCCTGCTCCCCCTTGTGCGGAAACCGCTGAATTTATGTCGAGGCCAGAAACTCGCGTAAACAGCCGGCTTCGCTGTGGGAGTCTACCACCCAACTTAGGGTTTAGGTTTAGAGTAAAACCACCCCCCCCCCCCCCCCCCCCCCCCCCCGATGATGGATGTTTGAGCATCCTTGAAGGCAGGCTGCTAAAGAATGTGGTTCGCATTGCGCACATTGCCTGTATCTATTCGATAGCACATATATACATGTATATATCATAAACAAGTGGGCATGACAATGGAGTGAGCCGCAAACGGGGCCCGGAGAGGAGGACCAAGAACTGCCAGACGGGCATCAAGGCTGCGCCAATCCAGGCGGACACAGTTCAGCGCAAACTGCTTGTCAGCTCTCAGGCCAGCCTGCACTCATGCACTGCCATTGCTGTGGACTCATCAACACTTGTACGATGCCAGCGTCAAACCCGAATATGGGATAGCAAAAAACAGTAGCTCCTGATCGCATCAAGTCCTACGTCTGTTAGGTCTTGACAGCGGATAACAGTCACAGCATGTTTCAACATGACACATGGGCTCTGGAAAAACCAACCCTTCGAGTCGATCCCTGCACCGCAGGAGCACGGTACATCACGACCCGAAAGGGTTTAGGGTTTAGGGTTTAGGGTTTAGGGTTTAGGGTTTAGGGTTTTGGCCTTAGGGTTTAGGGTTTAGGGTTAGGGTTGGGTTTAGGGTGCTGCACTGCATGCTGTCGACCTCAAAGCTACATGCCTCCCGCCCGCCTGCAACTTGTGGGGTGCGATGTCGTGCACGGTCCATCCATCTCCGCTGCAGTTCGGGGAACCTCCATGTACTCCCAGACCTGACTGGCAAGGATTTCCCGAGGATGTCAGGGGGATGTCCCAAAACTCACAAACCCTGAGCCTCTGCACCCCCTACAAGTCTCTTGTGCTACTTGCTTCTTCCCGAATATACACTCGAATGTGTACATACCCATCAAGAACAAGCAAGATATGAATAAATGACAGAATGTTCGAACACAAACTCCAAACATGCAACAGATGACATAAAGACAATTACATAGATAGTTCTGCAGAACGAAGAGAGGATCCTCGAAGCCCAGCTCTCAAGCCACCCTGAATCCCCCAGCCTCGGTGAGCCAGCGCTAATGGCATCCCAGTCCCCCTTGGGGCCCTGATGGCAGCTAGGACCACCTCCGGGTCCTTCTGAAACTCCTCTCTGGCGGTATTTTCGTGGGGTTCGGGGCTCATGGCGGTTTATACTCGGACACCCTGCCGAGTGGATGAGAGCATGACCACATGAGCACATATACGGGCACATGAGCCCAGAGGGCCCAAAAGGCCCAAGCGCTACAGTCATGGGATTCCTCGCAGGCCATCCGCAGCAGCTGCCAGTCGATCCACAGCCTCCAGGACGAAGTCGCGCTTGGACCAAACCTCGCAATCCGCAGCATGGAATTCAGGGGTTAGGGTTTAGGGTTTAGGGTTTAGGGCAAATGCAATGTTTGAAACCTAGAAGAGGATGCAGCGAACCTCCAGACAAGACCTTTGTTGTGCAGACCTCGCCGCAAGGCCTTCTAATCCCCATAATGAACCTATAAAGGGTTCGTCCAGGTTCTGGGGACGGTTTTATACGTAGGATGGGCTATAAAGGCCTTCAAGTTACCTTAAGAAACCCTATAAAAGGGCCTTTAAGCGATTATCGGGAATAATAGCCCATCCTGGGATGCAAACCCTAACCCTAAACCCTAAAGCCGAAATCCTGAACCCTTAAAACCCCTTAAACCCTTAAAAACCCTTAAACCCTTGAACCCTTGAACCCTTGAACCCTTCTGAACCCTTCTGAACCCTTTAACCCTAAAACCCTAAGTTGTGCTGCAACAGCACTCCGGAAGCTCCAGGGGACCGAAGGCTCGAGGAAGTCTGCGGTGTCCACATCCTGGGTGAGAGCCGCCAGCATCACCTGGCAGATTCATTGCGGGCCCGCCGTGCAGAGGGTCTTTGGAGGGTTTAGAGGGTTTTTTTGGAGGGTTTAGGGGGTTTTTGGAGGGTTTAGAGGGTTTTTGGAGTTTTTGGAGGGTTTTTGGAGGGTTTTTGTTTCTCTAAACCCTGTATAAACCCTAAACCCCCTGAACCCTCTAAACTCTGTATAAAACCCTAAACCCTGTAAACCCTCTAAACTCTGTATCAACTGAAAATCCCTCTAAACCCTGAATAAACCCTAAACCCTCACTACCCTGAACCCCTCCCTCCCCCCGCAAAAAAAAAACACACCCACACACACACACACACACACACACACACACACAAAAAAAAAACAAAAACTCTAAACCCTGTATCAACCCTAAACACCCTCAAGCCAAAAACAGTGACCCATAAACCCTCTAAACCCTAAAAACCCTGCATATACCCTTAACCCTTAACCCTGTAAACCCTGTATAAACCCTCCCTCAACACCCTCAAGCCCCCCAAAACAACCTCTAAATCCCGTCAACACCCCAAACTCTCAACACCCAGACACCCCCAAAAAGACCTCTAAACCCTGTATAGACCCTAAACCCTCAACACCCTGAAGCCCACAAAAAGGGGCGTCCGAGAGCACCTGGTTGTCACTCCGAAGGGCTGGCGAGGCAAACTGGATCGCTTTCGGGTTCCTGAGTGGAGTTTAGGGTTCAGGGTTCAGGGTTTAGGGTTCAGGGTTCAGGGTGCAGGGTTCAGGGTTTAGGGTTTAGGGCTCAGGGTTCAGGGTTTGGGGTTTAGGGTTAGATGTACACGAAGGGGTATAACCCTTAAATAAAATCTACTCCTTGTAGAATGATACACCCCTTAGATGTTCATATACCCCTTATATACGACAATCCCCTTGTCTAGGGAACCACCAAAATACTGCCAGTACTCATCTGTTGTAGGTTGCCTGAGGGGATCTGCGAAAGGGTGACTTTACAGCAATGGTCGTGGCTGGACTTGAAAGCTCAGCGAGATCTGAGACGGCTCCCCCGGAACCTTCGACTTCTTTTCTAGGGTTTAGGGTTTAGAGTTTAGGGTTTCGGGTTTAGAGGTTAGGGTTTCGGGTGCCTATGCTTGCTCAATTTCCGGAATTATTTGCTCAAGCCTTTGGCTATCAACCCGAACCCCCGCCCCCCTCCGCCCCCCCTCCCTAGCTCAGACTCACAAACAGTCACGCGACCAAACCACACCCTCGCAGTGAGCTGAGCTACCGTTTCACCGCGGCCAAAACGACCTCGAAGTCATTTTGCATCTCCTGCGATTGGTCGCGTTTTGCATGACACCAAACTCCAAAGAGTCATGCGCAGCTTCAACGCATCTCTGCGATGCCCGGCCCTTGGCCACAAAACAAGAAGGGCGTCCAGCCACTACCTTGTCACAGAGTTCCTCATTTCAAGACGGAATATGTACCGACATGATCTGCGCCTGCTCAGGCCCTTAGCAAGTGTTCCTCAACTCAGCCCTCATACAAGGATCTTTGCCAGGACACTACTCAGCACAGAAGTTGCAGGTCTCCGGCAGGCTGCAGCTGGCAAGCCCGGAAGCTGAGCCAAAGCAAAGATGCCGAACCCTGAGGCGGCCTTCGGGGCGTACTGGAGCTGAAGGCCATACTCCATGCACTTCTTCCTTAAGGGCGTGCCAGGAGTTGCCTTTGGGATCGTTGACTGATAATGTTGCGTTTTGCACGGTAACTCTTGGCATCCCCATTCAGTCAACTCAGTTCTTTTCGAGCATAAGATGGAGAGAGAGAGAGAGAGAGAGAGAGAGAGAGAGGGGAGAGAGCGCGAGATTGGGTTCGGGCTCCTAGACCATGGTGGGATTCAGTTGTCGGCGCCTGAATCGAACCTCCCACACTTTGGGCTCAGCAGTGTCAGCTCAAGTTACCAGATCCCTAAAACCTTAAACCCTAAACCCCTAAACCCTAAACCCTAAACCCTAAACCGCGCCCAGCTGCAGCCACACGGACTGCTCTGGAGGTCTCCTAGTGAGCGTCACCGCCGCACCAGTGACGGCAGCTGGGAACAGGTCCTGAAAGAGCACCTTGTTTAGGGTTTAGGGTTTAGGGTCAAAGGCGGTTTTTGTCCCACATTTCTCGCGTTTGTTGGGGGGTCGTCGCAAGGCGACGATTGACCTTTCAGGACGAGATGCATTCCGTGGCATCTCCTCGTTGTTGACGAAGATTTTCCTCGGGCTGTTGCCATAGGTCCATATAGGCATATAAGGGTTAAACCGGGTTGCCCAAGGCTGTTCTGTGGCTCTCACTCTCCTCGAAACCGGTGGCATTTTTTCCAAGTCTCTGCTCAATGGGAGCGATGCTGGTCTCTGTCCAGACGCCATCCTTCAGATCGGAGAGCTTCCAGCCTCTGTAGGCCTTGATGCTGCACAGCTTCTTCATCTGCGTCCTCGGCTGACATGAAGCCTGGACAGAAATCAGCTTCGAAACTCTCCCCATCAAGAAGAAACAGACCATGCCCTGATTTTCCGATTCTCGACGGCAAGTCGGCAAATCCAGTTCCCGAAGCTCCTCTGCCAAGGGTCGTGTAGACCGTGATCTCGATGGTGTCATCCACAAGAAGTGGTGGGAGGTCCACTGTCGGCCTGCGCTGAACGGTGGTTGGAGCAATTCGGACCGGCACCCCAATTTGTCTCGCCGGCCCCTAACCGTCCCCATAGCTCTAGCGGCCACTGAGCGGCTCATCGTCGATGGTAAAGTCGAAGAGCGACTTCGTCGTCCCCGCTCGGCGTAGGGCTCCTGCAGTGCTTTTACAAGGTGGGGCCCCCTAGTGAAAAGTAGAATTATAAGAGCCCTAAATTGGGTTATAAGTGATAAGTCCCTTAACTACAGTTAGTATAGTAAGGGGGCCGCTCCTTTCAAGTGGGGGACCAAGTGCTGGAAACGAGGCATTGGACGTTTTTAAAGTTACAAAGTTTACAAAAAACCGACGGAGCGACGGAGCAGCGCAACGGCGACACAAGGGCTAGGATATGACCCTCCTCCTGAGGTTTTGGCTCTCGAACTGAGGAGATCATGATTGAAAAAAAAACCATCTGATGGCACGAATGCATCCTACATGTCGGCCCCCCCGTGGCGACTCAACCCTTCCGATGAAGACGTAACCCCTGGCAAGCCGGAGCGGCTGGAGCCCTGAATCACCTACTAAACCCCTATAAGCCCGATAAACCCGATAAACCCGAAAAAACCCTCTCAACCCTACAAACCTTATAAACCCTATAAACCCTCTAAACCCCCTAAACCCTACAAACCCCTCTAAACCATACAAACCCAATAAACCCCTGAAGCCCCTGAAGTCGGTGGGCCTCGGCCAGACAGTGGCGACTTGAGCCCCTTCGGAGAAGCCGGCGCGGGGGTCTTCTTGGCCTTTGCGGCACCTGCATCAGTATCAGGCTCAGGGAAATGCAAAAATGCCGGCGCCCCCAACTGATCTTGAAACCCGCCCCTAAACCCTGAACCCTAAACCCTAAACCCTAAATCTTATAAACCCTAAATCCTAAACCCTAAACCTGGACTCAATCATCTCGGGGGGGGGGGGGGGGGGGGCGCCTTTCTTGCCCATGATCTGATGACAGGTCTCACTTCGGAGACGTCACCCCAGGACGACATGACCCACTTGGAGGTTCATGGGCTACTTATACCCCAACTATAACTGTACCAGGGTTTAGGGTTTAGGGTTTCGGGTAACCCCAATTATAGCTGCACGTATAACCTACTTAAGGGACTTAGGGGGCACACAAATGCAGTTATCATTGGTGTTACTAAGTCACAAGTACCCATGAACCTCCAAGCAGGAGGGGGTGCAAACTTCGAGCCAGTGAGACTGGGCTTCGGCGCAAGGACGGGCTTTTTGAAGGGCTTCTCGGAGTGTTTAAGGTTTAGAGTTTTGGGTACATACTTACATACATTCATACATACAAGCAGTTGCATAGACTCGTTGGACATCACCAACAAGCAGGGTTCTCTTAACATACCTTCGGGCGATTTCCCTTCGGAAAAAATTCTCAGACAAAGTTCCGGACAAATCATTCCCCCCAAAGATGCCACGTCGGAACCTTATAAGGGTTGCTCTTCTTCGTCGACCAAAATTGTTTGGTAATGCGAGGCATCAGGGCCGCGGACGCGAACTAACGAAACGTGCCCTCAGACTCCTTCAACACCCTAAGCCCCAAGCCCTAAGCCCTAAGCCCTAAAAACCCTAAACTTTTGGGACCCGGACTTCGAACAAACGATGGGTGGTCCGGAATAAGCCGGAGCCCGGAGTTAGTCTCAAGAAGCAGAAGATTTTCGAGGGTTCTTAAGGCCTGACAAGCTTCAGTCTCTCAGGCCCAACAGCCCAAAAGCTCAAGGCGTGAATTTACCTACCATTTTGGTGGTTATATCCCACGTATGTTTAGGGGGTTATGACCTACTAATTTGTAGAGTTTGCGAGTCGCAGGTTCTCTTTCTTTCGATGCCCCTCGAGCGCTTGCGGTCTGAGTGCAGGGCATTGCTCTCGCCACCCTCGCGGCGTCGTCCACCTGCCAAGTGGGGGGCTCCGTTCCAAGTCTCCCTCTCTCTTCCTGCCTTCCTTCCTCAGCACTTGGCCCCCGAAGGGGGCCGCCCGCGAGGGCGTGCTCCAGCGAACTGTCTGTGTGTGAGACTATTCGGCAAGTGTCGGTGGGATCCTTAATGGCCGCTATTCTCCCGGACCGACTGCTGTGCTTACCTCGAAAGTGTGTGTCTTTCTCTCCCTCTCTACACATATATATATATATAGTTTTTTTGTACGACATATGTCTGAATGATACCATATGCATACACCTGTAGAGAGATGGGAGGGAGGCAGAGATGGAAAAGTGGGAGAGAGAGAGAGAGAAGGACAAAGTCTTATACATAAGTAGTCATAAGTGTGTATATATATATATATATATCTCAATAAATCAGTAAATAAATACATAACTAAGTAATATATATATATATATGTATGTACATATATATATATATAGATATGATTGGTTTGTTCGAAATGCGTATAGATATGCAGTCTGCACACATTCTCCGGGCACTTTTAAAGAGCGCATCGGCGCGAAGAAACGCGGCTCCGTGTGTTGGTTAAAGACATCCGGGACGTACATGAGGATCCACTTCTTTCAACTTCAACGCTGGAACGAAGATACGCACGCCTACACACGTGTGTGTATATATATATATATTGTACATGTACATACATGTGTAGATATATAAGGGTAAAAGGATATATCTCTCTTTATTAATATATATATATATATATATATATATAGATATATCCCGCTTAGAGAGTATCTTATAGAGTGGTTGCTGTGCGCTGAGCACCATGAGAACCTGGAGTATCCCCTAAAGCCCAATTTGTGCCTCCCTCACCCTTGCCACCGTCGCGACGATCGCCACGGTCCTGTGCACTCGATTCGGCTCAGTTTGAAGATGTTTCAAGAACTGTTCTCAGTATAAGTTTATGACAATCCGGGGGCCCCAGAAACCTGATAAGCACCGGGAAGGCAGCAGTTGGACTAGATCAGAGCGCAGACACGCAGGCACGTGTAGGTTCGACTTGATACACTTTCTCGATTTGCGCGTGACATCCTTGCATTGGGACCATGCAAGTCTTCCCCGTATCGCCGAAACATCTGTAAGTGTCTTCAGCTCACCGGCACTTCATGGCACTGCCGTACACGTACCAAGTAACTTCCCGATACAAGCCCAACATGCCCTGAATGTTTCTGTGCAACTCACACGTCTTCTAATCCTGCGCCCCTGTGGTCCTCGTCCCTGTCTCGAGCAAAGCGGTCACTGCCACTGCCAAACCGCTCACCGCCAAAGCGGTCACTGCCATTGCCATTGCGCTCCCGATCGGGGCGATCGCGATCGGGGCGATCGCGATCGGGGCGATCGCGATCTGGGCGATCGCGATCTGGGCGATCGCGATCTGGGCGATCGCCTTTGCCTCAAGCATAGCGAAGCATCGATGCGTGTTGGGGCCAATTCGCATCTCCCGAACTGCGCTGAGATGTGTGGAGTGTTGAGGGTGGTGACATGCACTACCTTATTCTTCACAGCTGCATTAATGATAGTGCGGCTGCATTAATACGATATTGTGGTGCTATATGAAAACCTTCAAACTACTCTTGCATTCTACTACGATCGCATTGTAGTACTACATTATCACGGTAGCAAGCATGGTCGAGCCTTTTCCTTTTGGACGATCGCCACCTCCTTCTCGGTCACCTCAGACAAGTCCCTATATACTATAGAGGGTCCGCTTGTAGTATACTGCTATGAAACTAGCATGAGACCAGAGAACAACACATATGGTCACTTCTCTTTAAAGTCTGGTCGGTTCCTTACGATAAGGCGGCCCCTATTGTTTAGAGTACCTGACACGGGGCCATAATCTAGGCCTAGCTTTTCCGTACCTGATTGCGTAAGATACAGTACTCACTCTAAGCGCGCGATCTGGGGTACCCTAAACCCTAAACCCTAAACCCCAAACCCCAAACCCTAAACCCTAAACCCAACTCAACATCAGGCGAAGTGCGCTCGCCACCTTCCTTGTCCGCATCGTGCATTCGTTCGCGTCGCTGGGCTGACCTTGGCATCTTGAGGGCTGTCCCAAACCCGAAACGCTAGAACACCCTAAACCCTAAACCCTAAACCCTAAACCCTAAACCCTGAGGAGTTGACTTCTCCTTTGCAGCAGCCAGCTCCTCTTTTGCGGCCTCGGGAGAGACTAAACGGCACAGTTGGTGGACCCTATACATCCTAAACCCTAAACCCTAAACCCTAAACCCTCCCAAGCAGGCCATTGTGCAAGAGCGAGACGTTTGCTGTGGTCTAAACCGGCAGAAGCGTATGTTCCCAAAAGCGCCCATTGCAAACAGAAGTGCCTTAACCCCCCCCCCCCCCCCGCCCCCGAGAGGCGCCTGTGCCTTGTTTGCAACCCTTTTTTGGGTGGAGTCCAGGAACTACTGGGGGCTTCTGCTCGCCTAGACAAGGCTTGAGGATCCAACACACACGAGCTTCATGTCAGGCATATGAATCATATGAAGTCCTTGAAGCCAGAACTGCTACCACAGAATGATACGGTTGCTTGGTGCTTGGACCAGTTGGTGAGCGACGGCACGTGGTTCATAGCCCGGGTCGAATATTGATATTCAGCATGTGGAATGGGATGTCCTGGTTGTGAGAAGAAACGGCAAGCTCCCGACGCGATTCGAAAAGGGAGCCCCGGCCATCCATGTCCCGACGTCCCCAGTGTTTCTCCGAACTTCAAGAAGCCCTAAACCCCAAACCCTAAAAACCCTAAACACCCTCAAAACCCTAAACCCTGCTCACTCGAAGCCTCGTCCATGGTCATGGTCTTTGTGGCTTTGGCAACGTCCTGGAGATTGGAAACAGCGTGCCCTCTCCGAAGCCGCATATGCACCTTTTTTTTGCCACCCGCTTAGCTGACCTCTCCCTTTAGGGTTTAGGGTTTCGGGTTTAGGGTTTCAAAACCCCAAGCCCCCCCCCCCCCCCCCAAAAAAAAAGAAAAAAGAGGCCGGTCCTCTGGCAGCATGCCTGTCCAGTTTCAGGACGGGATCTTCTTGGGTGGTTTTTTTGCGAACAAGGGGGTCTATCATAAGGATGAGCTTGAGCCTTCGGGAAAATCGGGGCTGAAATGACATGCAATTCTGCATTATGACATGTTGTATGTAGACTCAATGTTTTTAAGAGTATATGTATATATCATGATATCTATATATCGATATATCTATATATCTATATAACTGTATATCTATATACCTATATATTATCTATATATACATGTATAGGCTAAGCCCAATGGCCCTGATGGTGCATGCTTGACCGCCGAGGCGCTCGTCAGTCCGTCCAGGACATGCTGAACCCATGTCTCGCCATTGGTGCTCTTGCGCACCATCATCTCCTTCGTGAAGAACTCTACTTTAGGGTTTAGGGTTTAGGGTTCAGGGTACTTGGCAACCCATTAGAAGTGTAGTTATAATCCCACATATAAGCCCCACAAGTACCCCATTCAATAGGGTTATAATTGGGTTATATGTGCAGTTCTTAATTGCGGCTTCCCCATATATAGCAATGGGATTCTCGTGCCTTCGGGGTTGGGCCGGTCTTGCAAGGCGACACACCGTCACCAAGCCGAGTGAATCTGCCTGGTGCGGAACGTGAGCCACTAGAGTCACTCAACAGCCCAAGTAAGCCTTGATGATCTTTGCTTGAACCCTGGAGTTTCAGTCTCGCGCCTCGAACTCTCAACCCTGGCCCGAAACCCCAAACCGAAACCCTAAACCCCATAAACCCCATAAACCCCATAAACCCCATAAACCCCATAAACCCCATAAACCCTATAAACCCTATAAACCCTATAAACCCTATAAACCCTATAAACCCCTAAACCCTCCTAAACCCTCCTAAACCCGTAAACCCCTAAACCCCAAAACAAAAACTACTCGGAGACGAAGGTCCAAAGGCCCAGGGTTGTCGAAGGTGGCCATCTTCTCTCCGTCGAGGCCGATGCCCTCAAAGACCTGGGCGATCTTGGCCTCACGAGCAGGGACAAAACACGAGGCGCAGCCGGCTAACCAAAGGGTTTAGGGTTTTTTTTTTGCCACCCGCCTAGCTGACCCCTCTGAGATCACTCCGCAGGGAACAATCGTGGTCTCTCGTGTGTGTACCAGAAAGCAAAAAGGGCCCCGAGGCGTGCCCATCCCTCAATCTTCACTCCCACAAAAAAACTCCACTCACACAACAACCCCAACTCACGCTAAGTCCATCAACAACAAACATGCCTCGCGAGTGATGGGGACCGCGTGCAGGCCGGGTTCTTCAGGTCACATATACTGTCGCCCGTTTGATACGACATGTGTCCCGGAACCCCTTGACTGGAAACACTGCTGCCCTTGCTGTGTGTCGCACGCCCTAGAGTAGAGTTTTGCTGCCAGCTGCTACACACTATACCCTAGGGTTTAGGGTTTGGGGTTCAAGGGATCGCGTTTAAGAGCCGAGTCAAGTGAGCTTCAGAAAGCATCAGCCGTGTGCTCCGACATCGCCGATGATTGGATACGCTGGAGCTGGGACAAAAATCATCGTCCGTGGTGATGCGATGTGATGGGCTCATCCTTGCTTCCCGGAGGGTGCACGAGTGTCATGTCGTGCGCAATGGAGCGAAAAAGACGAAGTGAACTTCACCAACAAATCAATGCTCGAACAAGGCTACACCCGCAAGCCCGCAAGGGCCAGGACAGCTCCCAGACTCTGCCTCAGAGCACCCTAAACCCTAAACCCTAAACCCTAAACCCTAAACCCTGAGCCTCGCGATCCGTTCGGATGAATGCAGGCTTCTCCTGGAGGGGTACATGAGGTGCTGTATCGAGGCCAGTTATCGAGGCCAGTGCGGACGATCTCGGGTTCTCTGGCCCTCTCTTGAAATGTTCTGCCACCCCAGCAGCAAAAAAAGACCCAAAAACCTCAGGCCCTCAAGCTCGAAAACTACGTACTGCAAGCCACAGCAGGGAGTAGATCTACCACTCGCCCCCACACATCACAAATCCAGAAACCGCAAGTCCCACGCAGTTTATCTGTCAGTGTTTGCGTGTGCGTGCCATGTTCGTGCTTGGTGCTTGCCACTGCACACAAAGACCACCAATGGCCCGGGAACGGTCCCAATCTTGCATCCCGAGCTGACTCATCACAGTCCTTCAGCTGACCCTTCTTCACCTGCAAGCAGTGCACAGCTCTCCGGTGTTTCTGGAGCAGCCTTTTGTTCTTTTCTGATCGTTTGATTCTGCTTTGAGAGCTCTGGGAGGGCATCTCGAATCCACACTGAAGAGCGGCTCTCAATTCTGACAAGTGGCCAGGATGTCGCAGAGGTTGTGGGCCAGGTCCGCACAGCTCCAAGACGTCTCAAAGCCTCCCATCGCCTCAGCCCAATGCGTCTTCCATGGTGCTCTTAGGGCCTACCCTAAACCCTAAACCCTAAACCCTAAACCCTAAACCCTAAACCCTAAACCCCTAAGTCTTGACAGGCACCCATGCATCCCTTCGCTTTTGAGAAACCTCTGCTGCATAGGGTGCTGAGCTTGGCTGAACTTTGGGGAAGTCCCGCATCCCCAACGCACTCATGCCCGCATTCAACAACAGGATCTGCAAGTCGGCAAGTCTGAACAAACTGCTCCAAGTTAAAGAATTGTAGAACCAGACAAGCAAGGCCCTGTGCACAAAAAGTAGTTGAGCTTCCTCAATGCAGCAGATGGTCTGAGAACGGTCCGATGGAGGCGTGAAGAGCTCCAATTCGAACAGTCTCCCAAGGATCACCCGAACAGGTCTGACCTCCTGCGCATACTTTGTGCTACATCAAGGCTGTTGGGTAATGAAGCTGATCTTCGCTCAAGTCCTTCTGCTCCCGATCATGAATGAGTTCTTTGAGCCACAGAAACAAGTGGCTGCGGAAAGACGCCAGTGAGCTGAGGCTGAGCTGAACTCCACAGCTTCAAGTGCTCTTGCAAAAGCGGCGAAGCTTGAAAAGAGAGCTTTGGATTCCCCTGCCCAAGCAGCCCATTAACAAACGACCCCATGGACCCGGAACTCTTCAAATGTGCTTGCGCACAGCCAGCAACTTCTCGATGGCTCGAGGCGAGGGTGGAGCTGGCCTTGCGTGTGAAGCTGCATCGCTTCGAAGACTTCAGGCACCAGTTCTCCGCAAAAGCGCGAGCTTGCAAGGCGTTTCGAAAGACGACTGTGGGCATATGGGGCTCACATGCTGTTTGAAGAGGAGGGATTCAAGGGAACGTGACAAGGTCAGATGTCATGCTTTCATACTTCCCGTGCCGCGCCCACCCCGCAAAATGATGCCCAAACTCAACAGGCCTCTGGATTACAGTGGCTCTGCACGGGGAATGACACCTTGGAGCAAGTATGTCTGTGGCAAAGCTTCTTCTCAACTCTGAACACAAGACTGCAGTGTCCTGCGCGCCCGGTTCCTTACCTTCGGAATCCCCTTCTTGCCCAATGTTACTTCAGGGTTTCCATGAGGGCAGGGCAGGGGGAGGTGGGGGGGGGGGGGGGAAGGGAACCACCCAAGCGTCACGAAGTTCTGTAACTTCACGAAGGCCCCAGACCTGTATGAGCTTGAGCCACTTTTGGGTCCCGGACGGTGTACGAATGATCGGTGAGACTGACACGCCTGGACAGCACGGACGTTCTCATGAGCAACAGACCGAAGGTAAGTCTGCACAACACAAGCCACCCTACGGAGCTTCATGAAGCGAAGCTGTTGTCTACTTGTCAAGAGGAACCCTCAAAACTTCTCAGCTTTCATCTCTTCATCTCAAATTAGTCCAAGCACCCTTGCAACCTATTAAGCCTCAAGCACCACTTCCTTGGGGACGAAATGAACCCTAAAAGGGTTTATGGTTCATATACCTTAATGGGGAATTGTAGTGTAGTATAGGGTATAGGGCCCCCAAATTTAGGGTTCATGTCGTCCCCAAGGTTGAGTCACTTGAGACGATCCAGCCGTTGCTTCGAGGCCTTCTCTGCGCATTGGGCTGACGGAGGTGGGGTAGCCCTCAGTACACATCCGTACACCGTGGGTCCACTTAAGCCCTCAGGGTTTAGGGTCTAGGGGTTAGGGTTTAGGGTTTAGGGTTTAGGGCTGCAGGATTTATACTAC
Organism: Symbiodinium natans; assembly: GCA_905221605.1. Taxonomy (NCBI): domain Eukaryota; class Dinophyceae; order Suessiales; family Symbiodiniaceae; genus Symbiodinium; species Symbiodinium natans. Next base: position 5,738 of record CAJNDS010002206.1, on the reverse strand, counting down.
TGTTATTGGTGAGTGTATATAAGGTTCCTTTTAAGATTGGTGAGTGTATATCTTGGGCGTCCTTTTGGGGAGACAAGAAATAGAGGCCCTACTTCATATAGAGCTTCTTGAATCGTTGCACCCTTGAACCGGCAGCCCTTCTGAAACCAATCGCCCTCCTGCCTTTCGAAGGTGCCGGTATCTTATGCACTGCGTTTATTTGGACTCCAACAATCGCTTGTTGTCTATGGGGGCTTTACAAAATTAAGGGGCCCCCAATATAGATCCCCAAATAGTAGGACTCCCATTTAATAAGGACCCCAAGAAGGTAGCCCCTTATACGTTCAAACCCCCCATGGTTGCATGACCTGTGCAGCGGGGCATGGAGAGACCAGCTCCCACTCGTCGAGCGCCCTACGAAGTTCGGCCGCCCATCCTCCCGCAGCAAAGGCCTGGCTCACTTTTTGGCGAATCCTAGCCTTCTGATAATCTTAAGCTCAGCCTTATGCCTTAATTCTGATAATCTTAAGCTCAGCCTTATGATGACCTTAGTGATGGCCTTGCAAGGGATGTTGCGTGAGGATTTTTCTGGATGCCATGGACAGAAGCCCCAAGCCTTCCAACCCTAAACTCCTCAGGCTCACCGCCGAAACACGGCCAGGTGCCGTGTTGATTTTATGTCGGGGGGGGCCCCCCCCCCCCCCCCCCCCCAAAAGCCGTTGCAGTGCACCCCAAGTCACGGCCCCATCAGCAGTTCCCCCACGAAATCGGAGTACAGACCTTGACTTAACATGACCCGCACCGGACTACTTGCCTGGGCATGGGTGACCATGAGGGCTCGACGACGCGTGTGGGCAAAGGAGGAGAACTTCCTGGTACAGGCATCCCAGTCGAGCTGGAAAGTGAGCTGGTTTCGGGTTTGGGGCCTGAAGGGAGAGCCTGTGAGTGGGATTCCATGAGCAACTGGATGCCATCACTTACCGCGCCCCTCCTCAAAACGAAGGGTTGACCCGGGCAGCATTCCTTTGAAGGACATGAAGGACCCACCCTGAACCTTCCACTTGACACACGCAGTAACTTTTGGCAATTGGGGGTTCGCAAGCCAACCGACAAAGTCCCATCTCTAAACAACTGCTCTGAAACATCCTGAAAACCAGGAGCACCCTGCATCTGGAGCTCCGCCAGAAACACTATGCTCAGCATTCCGGACATGAAAACGTTCCTGGCCAGTCTCCACTGACAAGTGACCGCGACTTATCTGTAGCATCCCACCGCCTCTAGCAGGATGTGCCTCTAAACCGCCGAGTCCTTCAGAGCCCTGAGAAAAAATGACGAGAGAGCTCCTGCCACAATCGAGGACCTCCCGGAAGGAACCTCGAGGCCCCAGTTCGCGCTGAGGAGTTTGGGGAGTCGGTTTTGGAGCTCCGGCGGTCGTGCGCGGGCATGCTGTTCTAGGCCTATAGACTAAGCTGGCTCAACTTATACAAACCACATGGTATATATACATATATTAGAAATATATATATATATATATATGAGAGAGAGAGCTCAGCGTGCCCTCGCTATGGTATACAGCTGCTTCAGATGCTTGACACCCTCTTAGAGTACTAAGATCTGTGATCTCGGTATACAGGATGCTAATTAAGCACAGTACAGGTATTTAAACCCTAGACCCGAAAGGACAGTTTCTTTTTTGGAATTGAACGTACTTCAGGAGCCGGAGGAATGGTCAAACCCATCCCGCATGTGCCCATGATGGCAGGTCGGCGTTTAGGGTTTCTGCAAGCACTCAGCAGGCTTCACGCGAGTGCAACCAGCCCGGGATTTAGGGTTTGGGGTATGGGGTTTGGCGTTTGGGGTTTAGGGTTTGGGGTTTAGGGATTGGGAAGTTTTGAGTTGCTGAGCATCCGGGCCGTGGCCGATCCTTTGTGCGAGCAGTCAGAGAAGGAGTCCCCACTTGGCTTCCTGCACCCGGGGGCGGTCAGTTCATTTTTTGTATATATATATATATATATGCTCACGCCCCCCCCCCATGATCCACGTTTCTGCTTCGAAACAGATGGATCTTGGGAGGAGAGGGGGCTATGAGCTAGCGACAAAAACACCGACAGGGCCCATAAAAACCTATATCATTTCAAGTCAGGCAGGTCATTTACACCAACAAGGTAGAAAAATACCCGAAAAAATCATGCTTTTTTAGAAAACCCGAGCCGGCTCGGATTTTCCACAAAAAACTGACACAGTAGGTCGCCCAAACACGAGCAGGCTCGAATTTTCCAAAAAAAACCTAAATTTCAGGATCCATGGCTCCAGCAGCCCGGTAGATCCTGAAAGTTAAGTTTTTTTTGAAAATTCGAGCCTGCTCGAGTTTCTGGGACCTAAAGCTTCAAGAATTTATGGAAAATTCGAGCCGGCTCGAATTTTCCAAAAAAAACTGACGCAGTAGATTGCCGAAACACGACCAGGCTCGAATTTTCCAAAAAAAACCTAAATTTCAGGATCTATGGCTCCAGCAGCCCGGTAGATCCTGAAAGTTAGGTTTTTTTTGGAAAATTCGAGCCTGCTCGAGTTTCTGGGACCTAAAGCTTCAAGAATTTTAGGAAAATTCGAGCCGGCTCGAATTTAAAAAAAAAATGACACAGTAGATTGCCGAAACACGACCAGGCTCGAATTTTCCAAAAAACCTAAATTTCAGGATCTATGGCTCCAGCAGCCCGGTAGATCCTGAAAGTTAGGTTTTTTGGATAATTCGAGCCTGCTCGAGTTTCTGGGACCTAAAGCTTCAAGAATTTTAGGAAAATTCGAGCCGGCTCGAATTTTCCACATAAAACTGACACAGTAGATTGCCGAAACACGACCAGGCTCGAATTTTCCAAAAAAAACCTAAATTTCAGGATCTATGGCTCCAGCAGCCCGGTAGATCTTGAAAGTTAGGTTTTTTTGGAAAATTCGAGCCTGCTCGAGTTTTCGAGACCTGGAGCTTCAAGAATTTTCGGAAAATTCGAGCCGGCTCGAGTTTTCTAAAAAAAACTGACACAGTAGATTGCCGAAACACGACCAGAATTTTCCAAAAAAAACCTAAATTTCAGGATCTATGGCTCCAGCAGCCCGGTAGATCCTGAAAGTTAGGTTTTTTTGGAAAATTCGAGCCTGCTCGAGTTTTCGAGACCTGGAGCTTCAAGAATTTTCGGAAAATTCGAGCCGGCTCGAGTTTTCTAAAAAAAATGCTGAAACCATAGCTGTGTGACCCCACGGCCTCATAGATGACATAATTTAGGTTTTTTTTTGAGAATTCGAGCCTGCTCGAGTTTTCGAGACCTGGAGCTTCAAGAATTTTCGGAAAATTCGAGCCGGCTCGAGTTTTCTAAAAAAAATGCTGAAACCATAGCTGTGTGACCCCAAGGCCTCATAGATGACATAATTTAGGTTTTTTTTGGAAAACTCGAGCCTGCTCGAGTTTTCGAGACCTGGAGCTTCAAGAATTTTCGGAAAATTCGAGCCGGCTCGAATTTTCTTAAAAATATGCTGAAACCATGGCTGTGTGACCCCAAGGTCTCATAGATGACAGAATGTAGGTTTTTTTTGGAAAATTCGAGCCTGCTCGAGTTGTGGTGACCTGGTGCCTGGAGATTTTTCGGAAACTTCGAGCCGGCTCGGGTTTTCCCGAAATCTCTTGATATTCTGACTGCGGTAATTGATACAATTAGTAGCATTAGTTACCAATTCTATTTCAATTGGTAAGTTTCCCATATTTTTTGACGGCAAATATCTAACTTGTGAGAAGAGGCCACGCAATGGTTTAAATCCAACACTCGTTTTGGCCTTAAACCCTTGACAATTAACATAAGAACTACTTTTGTGTCAAAGAAAACTTAAACTATCAATGAGGATTTCTGCGGGACTAAAAGTTTCCATGATATATAAATAGCATAGATAATTTGATTACATATACATACCTTCAACTTGTGTTCAATCAAGTAATTCAAAACTATATGAAGTGTCTTACTATTATTCTTCTTCCTACCTTTCACCTGCTTAACTGCTTCATCTACTTAATTATTCTCAACTAACTTTCTTATCTCTTCGTAAGCACGTTGTTTAAATTGGATCTCTATCTTCGATGTCTCTATTTGTTCGTATGTTGTTGCTTTCTTATGAAATGATTATGGCATCAAACTGTTGTTAAAAACTCTTCTTCGGTTATAGGTAGATGTCCTGCTTTGTTTTTAATATTGCCTATATCTTCATAAGGATGTTTTTGTAGAGGGTCTAATGTTGATTTCTTTGATGTTATACTTCCTTTTTCAAACATACTAACGGGGTCTTCTACTTTCCGTATTCATATGTTTTGTCCCAGTGTCTTCTGGTCGTTGTCCTGATACATAAGGAGAACCATAGCTACGACTTCTGAATACATTCCCATAATCATTGTTTATTTGTTGTCCCGATGCTGAGCCTAAACTGTGACTTACAATACCAGAAATTCCAGTTTCTTCTTTTCTTTAACCGTCTATTTCAATAAAACCATCTTGAATGAACTTATCTACATCTTTATAACACTGCGTCAGTTGCGTCTTATATAAAGGAAGGTTTCAATCACCATAAACATCTCTACAGCTTTTAGTCCCAGCAATGTATAAAATAGAACCATTTTTGATATATCCCGTCAGGATTCTCATACGCTAATTTAAGTCCTTGCGTGTCCGTTAAGAATGTCTCTGTCTTTGCGAATTCGTCTCTAACTTCATTATGTAGTCTGCTTCTTGTGTTAGGTGCTTTATTTGAAACCCCTTCATCTCTTCTTTTATGTTCATGCATTATACAATGGTTTATAAGGTAATATTTATCTAATCAATGAATATTGTTGAAGTTCAAGAAGGTGTATATTGGAAGCTACTATAGAGTGAATAACAGAGATTAGCAAACCACACAAAACCAAATCCAGAAACGGATTCTGTTTGTAGATTTCTGTTGTTTAAAAGTGTAGAGAATCAATAGCAAGTTGTAGCTTCAGACATGGCAAGACACGAAAGTATCGTAAATACCGGTGTTTTTCACATCAACCATATGTGCAAATAAGCACAGGTGCAGAAGGACAAGCAAGAAAGGATACATATGGATCATGGGGGGGGGGGGGGGGGTGACCATATATATATATGTAAGAGGGACCTTTAGGTACTATGTGATTACTTTCCTTTCTTGGAGAAGGAGGTTAAATAGTTTAAATAGTTTAGATAGTTTAGATAGTTTAGATAGTTTAGATAGTTCAGGAAGCCCCTGAACTATCTAAACTATCTAAACTATCTAACCTCTTTCCGGGGAGGCCCCCAGTAGGTTTGAAACTTTCTAAACTATCTAAACTATCTAAACTATCTAAACTATCTAACCTCGATTTTGGGAGAAAACGAGGTTAGATAGTTTAGATAGTTTAGATAGTTTAAATAGTTTAGACGAGCCCCTAAACTATCTAAACTATCGAACCTCGATTTTGGGAGAAAAGGAGGTTAGATAGTTTAGATAGTTTAGATAGTTTAGATAGTTTAGACGAGCCCCTAAACTATCTAAACTATCTAACCTCGATTTTGGGAGAAACAGAGGTTAGATAGTTTAGATAGTTTAGAAAGTTTCAAACCTCCTGGGGGCCTCCCCGGAAAGAGGTTAGATAGTTTAGATAGTTTAGATAGTTCAGGAAGCCCCTGAACTATCTAAACTATCTAAACTATCTAACCTTTTTCCGGGGAGGCCCCCAGGAGGTTTGA
>CAJNDS010002205.1:562816-586531 GCA_905221605.1 Symbiodinium natans | reverse complement strand
CGACGACATTACCACGAATTATTCCCCAACGAACAAATATAAAATTTTTGAGAACTCATGTTTCAAGTCATATTTATTCGAAAACGTTCCCTTATCTCCCATCGAAATATATAATGCGAATAAATATATAATGTATATAATTTATTCGCTACATACAATCAATACAAAAATCACTTACAATTCCGATTCCGAATCCTCCCAAATGAACGATAATCGTATCTATAACCATTAATCATGTATCAATAATTTTTCAAAGATATTTATAATATCATTTCATATATAATCATAATAAGAATCAAATAGAATTTGAAACTACATTTCTTCGAATATCCCCATCCTCTCTTAATAAAGACTTTCTAGAGTTGGATACTTCCGATATATTCTAAAGTCAAGTACTCCAGAGCTTCGCCAAAGCCTTCCGGGCGATGCAGCTGGAGAGCACGCCCCCGTGCTGAAAGTTCTCAGAATGTCCCAAAGACCAGAGCTTTTGTTGAGTTTTATGCCGCCCGTCACTCCGAACAGTCCCTTGCAAGGATGAAGGGTGTGCTTTTGCCAGAGAGTACTAGTCAGGCTCTTCGCCATCGTGGTCGTGCAGATCAAGCCCCAGCTCGAGAAGCTCTTGAACCTGCCCAACGACAGCTTGACCAAGGACTTACGCGGCTTCGGCACTCTAAGACTAGCCATAAATATTCCAAAGAGACTCTAGGACTGCAGACATTCAAGGAGAATTTAACTAACTAAGCAATTCGAAGCAATTAAATAGAACAAACAAAATTCTAAGACTATAACGATCAATAGTAGTAGTAATAATATTAGTATCAATTAAGCCGATATTCTAGAGATATTCAAAAATTGAATATTCCAAGAAAAACTCTAGAATTAGGCACTCCAAAAATCAAACACATTCTAACGTTAGGCACTCCAAGACTTTTAAGCACTCCAAAATGAACGAAGAATAGATCAAGGAGAAGAGTTCCGAGTGAGGAGAAGAATTGAATCTAAAATCTATCAACCCCACACCGAAGGTAGAGAAAAAACATTCTAAATACAATCACAAATACACGCCCGAACGATGCAACGAATCGCAACAAATATAATAGAAAATGACGTCCGAGCGAATCCTCCAAATCAGAATAGAACCTTTCCAACTCGAATTATAGAGAAAGGTATCTGGCCCCGTCACCGGCGCCGTGAACACGACCACATCTATCATACGTCTTCGAGAGTGTTCTGAATCAAATCACGATCGATATATTAAAAAAGATATACAAATTTAAAAAGTGAGAATTTCAAAAAAATCTTACCCATTCGTCCCAAGTTAAATAATTTTAGTCGTCCGTGTGTGTAGTGCAGCCGCAAGAGTTCACGAGTACTCAAATGCCCTGTGAGACGCTGACCCCTACAGCCTTCTCATCGCTTCCGACAAAAAGCATGGAGGATTCGCAGAAATGTTCAGGGATGTCCAAAAGGGCGAGGCGCCTGACGAGGTGGGGACGTGGATCTTCGCCGATCCGCGGTCGGCTACAGGATCAGCTCGATGTGCAGTTGCGCCAGTTCACCTTGCACAGCACGTGGCCCATGCTCATGGAAACGAAGAATTACGAAGCTCCGAAGGCCATGCGGGGATGATTCTCCGAGGCCCGTGCCGGGATGGAGAATTCACACCACGAGCTCCGCTTCGGTGTCTGGCTGTGAGCAACAGCAGCTCCAAGTGAAGGCTGATTGAACCGCCTCTGCGCCGCAAACGCAAACTTCAAGAAACACAATGTCACGTCAGCAACTCGACACGGGCGGCGCGAAGATGTTGCGTTGGCCCTGCGCACCTCGAGCGCTCCAAGGAGCTGCTTACGTTGCGCCTCTGCCTGACAGGAAGCTTTTGCAAATCGGCGCTGCCCAGGTGCTTCGGTCTTAGACTGTCTGATTAGACTCCCGTGCAGCCCTTTGCCTCTGTCTCTGTCTCTGTCTCACACACTCTCTCTGTTGACGCCTTTTGGTGCACATCGTCCATGATCTCTGGGATGTCCCGCTCGAAGAAGGCGCGAAACTGTCCAGATGCCGATGATGCTTTCATTTTCAGAGAACACAAACATGATGCACCAAAATGCATCAAACATCATCAAACAAACTGCACTGAGGCATCCGGCCCGCCGCTCGGGGTCGCTCCGAGGCAATCTGAAGTAGTGGTATGTGCCAGGGTGGCGTTGGATACCACCGATCGCGAATCTCAAGAAGGTGATCTCCGCCATGACGGCCGCGCACTTTCACAGAGCAGCCGGGCAGGAATGCCAACCTCGAAAGAGAATGCGGACCGTGAGCCTTCTGCGAAGTTCAAGGATCGTGCTCAGAGGTTGTTGATTGTGATGGACTGCGAGTCACAACTGCAATCTCGGGCCAAAATGCTGACATGCAACGCAGCGTCAAGCTCATCACTAACAGCAAGGTCAGAAAGCATGGCACGCGCATCCTCGTTTTCCGGGCCATTGGCACAGAAGATCCGCTACTGGCCAAGCCTCATAATCATATACAAGTCATTTGCTTCAGGGGCACAAGTCGTGCGCCCCCCCCTCCCCCCTTCGCCACGAACCTGCCATCACGCCCGTGCTGAATTGGTACGCACAGGTCACGCCTGTGCAGGATCATTTACTGGATCAGAGCGAGTGTTGTTTTTCCTTGCTGTAGCCATGTTTTGTTGTGCGACGGCCATGCCTTCACCAGCCTCTTCTTGCCAATCTGCTGCTTCACCTCAACGCTATTATACCTCAGGTCCTGGCGGCTGCGCATGAATTTGAGCGGCTGAAATACAGCTATGAGCTTACACGTGGTTCTGCTGCTGCGTGCTTCTCAATCCCGCGCAAGCCCCCTTCAGGCACACAAAAAGGGGCATTGCCCCTCCACTCGCCAGTCTCAACCCACCAACCTTAGAATAGAAAGGCTGCAGCAGACACGAGACGGCTCTGAGCCCTTGAGGCCCGTGCAACATCGCCAAATCGCGTCCACGCACGCTGCCAGCGCATCGCACCTGATTGGAAACACTTCACGCGCGCACCGGTCGCCGGGAAAACTTGAGGGCCTGGCAGTGCGCGAAGCATCAGCCCAGCAGTTTTACTCTCAGACCCTTCGCTTCGTGGAAGGGAACTGCTATAGGCACCAGCTGAAGCCCAGATGCAGACAATGCAAGGAACTCACGTTTTGCACGAGAACGACAATGTACAAACAACAACATGTCATTGTATGTCAAAAGTACCACATAGACTTAAAAAACAACATCTACTCCCGAAAAAGGCTTAGGATTTTCTTAACCTCGGGTAGGACAAGACAAAGGGCAGAAAGGCCAGTTCGCAAGCATGCTCGCGCAAAATTTGGTCTCTACCGCAAAGGATAGAATCGCCGCTGAGTTGATCAGGTTGCATGTCGGTGATGAGGCTTTCTTCGGGCTTGTAAAACATCTTGGGCTCTTTGCAATAAGCCTAAACCCCAAACCCTGTTTAAATTAGTTACTGCCATCCTTGAAGTGGGTTTCTACTATTTGCTTCAGAACCACCGAACAACAACACATCATAATCCAGAACATATTGCCTACAAAAAGGAATGTTCCCCCCCATACTAACAGTCCTTCACAGGGATCATCGTACCCCTACTACAATCCCTTCAGTATAAGGGCGAACATCCCAACCCACATAACGAAGAATGCTTTTTGTTGGGGGGGTCTTAATCAAAGTGTGGGAAGTGGGCTTCAAGATCCAGCATCTAAACCCTAAACCCTAAACCCTAAACCCTAACCCCTAAACCCTAAACTCTAAACACCCCTCGGCACTTTTTTGGGGTCTCCACGGCTTAGCGGGGGCCCAGTACCGCCCAAGCGCCGTAGGCGAAGATGACGACCTCGGCTGCGTTTTCACGGTTTCAGGTTGGGATTTTCCCCCACTATACTAACAGTCCTTAAGAGGGATTCTAGTACCCCTTTACTTACTGGCCCAAAACCCAAGGAAATAAAAGTTGAAGCTTTCAGAATAAACTACCTTATAAGAAGCAGTAAGTTTATTAGAACCCCTATGAAAGGACGCTTAGTATAAGGGGAAAACATCCCAAGTTTCAGGGTTCTTCAAGGAACCTAAGAATAGCAAGGGGGTGTACCCTGTTCCTGTGTTTCACCAGGTTTAAAGGAGGGACTCTGGCCTCGTGTCGAAATAGGAAATCGGTGTACTACTGGACATCCTTCGGGGCGCGGTCAGAATTGCTATGTTTGCCGGTTGCTTTTGGCTATCTTGCCATGCAGCTAGCTCACCACGAGTACGCTTAAGCTCAAACCGCACAGCGGCAAGTCGAGGTCCCTGCAACTTGATCTGGGTTGCTGCTGTTAAGGACGTTGGAAAAAGTTACCATCATATGGATGTCGTAAATGGTATAGCTTCCTGATTCAAACCCCAAACCCCAAACCCTAAGCCCAAGTACTAAACCCAAGCCCAGTGGCTGCCAGGCCCAAGCGTATGTGGTCGTCAGGCGGCGTATCACCCTGAGCCCGATGCGGGCTGAAGGTTTAGGGCTTAGGGTTCAGGGCTTAGGGTTCAGGGTCTTCGTTAGGGTTTCAAGGTGTTTTGGGCTTTGGGATTGTAGGCTGTGACAATGAAGGTCGGGTTCAAGGCTTTAGCTCGGGTATTCAGGTTTTGGGCTTGGAGATTTTCTGGTTGTTAGCTCCGTTGGGGGCGTAGGGTTTGCAAGGTGAGGGTCAGCACGTCTCCGGTGACGCCAGCAAAGGCAGCCATGATGACAGAAGCTCTTTCTCTCAAACCCAAAACCCAAAACCCTAAGCCCTAAACCCTAAACCCTAAACCCTATAAGATGAAGGTTTTCTCGACCCAGGAGTCGCCTAGGAATTGAAAGGGTGTCCTTTTTGGTTGAAAGGGTCGGCTTGTAAGGGACCTAAAGGGAATAAGAGCCCACTCCGGGTCTTAGTTTTGGGTTTAGGTTTGAGAGGGGTCTTCAATCTGCTCTCCCCTTCTTGAATTCCCGGGTTTACGCCCTAAACCCTAAACCCGAAACCCCAAACCCGAAATCCTAAACCCTGAGCCCTCAACCCCAAACCCTTAAACAGGAAGCGGTCGTCTAGCAAAGCAATCAACAGCCCCCAGTGTTTTTTCAGTCTGGGCGTGACACCAGCATCTGCCCTGTCGCGAAGGAGCCGGCCACGGCGCCTGTCGGAAGGTGCAAATCCTGAAATTCCAGAAGTAGCCCGGAGCTTCTCAGCGGCTCTGCTAACCCCCCCCCCCCGCTCGCTCCTTCCTGGCGTGGACATGTTGGGCAATGGTGGGGGTTGGGCTTGGGGTTTAGGGTTGGTTTCCCTAGGAGTATCTTAAAAATACAGGCTGTTAGAGTTAGGTTCCATCATCAAAGGCATGGTTCCCGTTCCGGACTCTACAGTCAGATGCCCCTAAACCCCTAAGACCGTAAGCAAACAAGCCAGTGCCTGCTAGTAAACAGCCAGCACCGCAGTAACTCCAGACCACGGTATTTCATCTATGAGGTCTTCTTGACGGGGCTTTGGGGGCAGGCTATCCGGTTCAGAGGCCTGCAAGACCCCGATGCCTAAGCTCTGCCTGGCGATCGGTCCTCCTACCGGTTCAGCGGTTTGTAGGGTTTAGTGCGTCGGGTTTAGGGCCTGGCAGTGGTTCAGGGGCCACTGCTACAAAGCTGAAGGTGTTACGACTAAACCCTGAGCCCTAAAGCCAAACAAAAACCCTACAAACAGAACCCTAAACCCTAAACCCTAAACCCTAAACCCTCAACTCTAAACTCTGAACCCTCAACCCTCCACTCCCCAGGCCCCCGAACCAGCAGCCAGGGGGAAGGCAATGTTCGAGGGGTCCTGGGAAGGCGTGCGACCATTCGAGCGACCAAGGCTTTGGGGTTTAGGGTTTAGGGTTTAGGGGTTTCGGGCCTTGGGGCTTTGGGGCTTTGGGGCTTTGGGGTTTCGGGCTTTTGGGTTTCGGGCTTTGAGGTTTAGGGCTTTTGGGTTTGGGGTTTCGGGCTTTGGTGTGTAGGGTGGCTTTCGGGATTCAGGGCTTCCGGAGAAGCAGGCCTTTGGCTTAGAGGGGAGATCCCTGCTCTCTGCCGGATGGGTTCTCTCAGGCTCCCATATGCCCTCAAGTTAAAACGCCAGGGACTTTTTGGAGAATGAAGAAAGCGTTTGAACTGATCTAGAAGTGAATGCAGTCGGGAATGCGGCGATCGCATGAAAATAGTGAACGAAAGAAAGGACTACACGCGTCCTTATTAACTTGAAATTCTTGTGGGCGCGACGTTGATAAAGATCAAGTTGTGACCGCACAAACCAAGAAAACAAGAGCGCGGCCAAAAGAGAATAAGCTCGGGCGAATGCTTAGAGCCGGCGAAAATTGAGAACAGGTCCATAAAAGACTCGGGGGTGTCGTGGCTGGGCCGACTGTCAAGGACTTTTAAGAGTCCCGATCCTTGCACCCTGGGTGTAGGGTGTGCAAGCCCATGGCTGCCGCTGGGCACAGACCCGCCCCAAGCCTGCCTCGCCCCCGCCCCCCCCTACCAGTAAAGGAACTCATCTTCTTGAAGTTGTTCCCCAAACAAAGGGAGTCAAGGTTTGCCTGAAACCTTAAACCCTAAAGCTTTGCTGGGTCCAGGGGCGTTCAGAGTGTCAGCTCAGTGCCGTCGGGTTGCCAGCACGTGGCCCATGGAGTAGTGGCGCCAGGCGGCCGCCAGGCCTGCAGTTTTTAGGGTTTCTGGGGCTTAGGGTTATCGGGTTTGGGGTTTAGGGTTTGGGGTTTAGGGCTACCGTTTGGGGTCGAGGGTTCTGGGAATTGGGTTTAAGGTTTCGGGCTAGGGTTTAGGGCTTAAAGCTCTGAACCCTAAACTTCATACGGAGGACAGAGGCCCCTAAGCTGAAGTGCTGCCAAGGTGCATGGAGCTACCATGCCAAGGCTGCAGGTCCTGGCGACAAGGGAGCACTGAAATTCTCAACGGCGTCCTAAAATCCCTAAACCCAATTTCAGGGCAAGATTCCTTAAGCCAAGTCGTTCTTAAACTTAAATAAACAAACGGTGGCGACTAGCGTCCCCCCACGGGCCCACCTAGACCACGAATAGGAACAAAAGCCATTGCATTAGGGGGTAACCCAAAACCATCCCTTGAGTGAAGCCCCAAGGAGCCAGACCTGCGCGTCCGCTCATCGCAGCCCGCACTCGTTATGAGGTCCGAAGCGAAGGACAAAGGTCCTGCAGCCGAAATTGGGGGGGGGGGGGCGAGGGGCACATCTCGACAGTAGGGAAACCCTACAAGCTTCCTAAACCCATGCTTTTGGCCATCTTGCCTCACAAAAACCCTACCATGCCCCAAATCAGTTTCATGCTTATGGGCAGCCCAAAGCTCAGGCTATGAAGGCTTAGGGCACATGTTGCCCCCAGAACTTCGTAGGCAACCTTTGTCAACCTCTTGCTGCTATGGAAAGCTGCTGGACAGCACCACCGGTCCAGTAAGCTCATCGCTTTCTGACCCCTCCAAACTCCAAGCTGGTCCAAACCTCCTGACCTCTCGGAATATCGCCCTCGGTGGGAGTTCAGGCCTTGCTACTTCCAGGGCGCGTTCTTTCGGCAGTTTTTCTGCGCGCCTTTCACCAGGGGAAAACTCGTGAACCCCACGTCCAACTGCTGTCTTGCTGGTGGAAAGAAGGTTCAGGGTTACCCTAAACCCTAAACCCTAGACCCTAAACCCTAAACCCCAGGGTTACCTCCTCAGCACCTCTGCTGTGGCCCAACACCTAACAGAGCCCCGCTGCAATTGCAACTCATGCGAACATCGATAAGCACTCCTTGCGGACCTTCCGCTGTGGCGGGGCCCTCCGCGCAATGCGGTTTGCACTGGGTGCGGCTTCGAAGTCTTAGAGTTTACATCCACGAGGTGGGATCCACCAAAACGATCTGGGACATTGACAAGGAGTTCAAGGCTTGGGTTTATGAGCCGTTTGTCGGTTGGTCGACGTCTGCTTTCAATGGCAGGTGGCGCGCAACCCCACGCCCGTGCGCCTCGGCTCTGGATGGTGGCAGCGGCATGAACTGCCTAAACGTGCAAGAACGGAGGACCAGCCTCCTGATTATTCTTAAATAGCTGCGACTACTGTTACATTTTGTTACCATTGTTATCATTCTTGCTGTCGGTACTATGACTTCACTAGCTTCCGATGCCAGGCCGGCAAAACCCTAAACCCTAAACCCTAAACCCTAAACCCTAAACCCTAAACCTATTCATACCATGCGTACTCCAAGTGGACCTCGGAAGTCCCAAGCTTGCAGTATTGCTGGCCCGTTAAGCCCTCTAAATTACGACCAGAAAGCCCCTTTGAATGTTCATTCCCATGGTGTATCAAATGCCATAATGGGAGTATGTGGGGATGTTCCCCCGTACACTAACAGTCCTTAATGGGGATTACAATCGGGGTACGATGATCCCTATTAAGGACTGTTTGTATAAAGGGGGGGGGGGTTTGATATCCGATGCAGCGAGGGCGGTTGACAGCTACTGATGCCATGTTCGAATGTCCTTATATCTATATCTTAGTAGACAAACGTACAACACATTACTACATACTTCGTATCAGAATATACATGGTGATTTCTCTACATTATGGCCCCCGTTTGGAGCCCTGATTAAAAGGTTGCCCTCTTGTATATAGGGTGCCCAAAAAGGCACCCTAATTTAGAGAACTCACCACATGCATGATATGAGATGAAGAAAGCGGTTGCGTCTATGTCGCCGACACTGCCGGCCAACTGTCACAATGCTGAGCCAACAGCGCATCCGGATATTTCGCGTCCTCTTCCTCCCAACCTGCTCCAGACGCACTGCTTGCCCTGTCAGTGCCCTCTGTGTGTGTGTGTGTGTGTGTGTATGTGTGTGTCCCTTCCCTCTCTCCTCTCTCCCCTCCTCTCTTCCCTTTTCCTGGTCTTTTTCCTTCATGCCTCCTTTTTGCTCTTTTCATTTGGCCTTCTTGTCTGTCTGGTTCCGCCGCAGTCTCCAACATTCGATTTCATGAGAGGTCTTGTGGTGTTGGACGGTAAGTGCAGCTTGACGGGTGGTCTTCGCAGGCCGTTCATGCCCACCGACGACGACGCACTGCTGGCAATGAACAAGGGCCGCTTGTTCCCGCAATTCGCAACGTGACCCTAAAAGCCCCAAACCCTAAACCCCAAACCCTAAGCCCTAAACCGGACACCCTAAGCCCCAAGCCCGAAACCCTTCACCCCAAACCCTAAAAACCCCAAGGCCACTCGGCCTGTTGCGGTCGAGGCGATCTGGTCCCACTCCGGAGAGGTGCGGGTCAAGATCGGCGCCAGCCTTGGAGGGATTCGAGGGTTTAGGGTTTGTAAGGTTTAGGGTGAAGGGTTTCGGGTTTAGGGTTTGTGTGGTTTAGGTTGTAGGGTTTCGGGTTTAGGGTTTGTAGGGTTTAGGGTTTAGGGTTTAGGGTTTAGGGTTTAGGGTTTAGGGTTTAGGGTTTAGGGTTTCGGGTTTCGGGTTCAGGGTTTGGGTTTTAGGGGACTTGTAAGGTCTGCAAGGTTTAGGGTTTAGGGTTTAGATCGACTTGTAAGGTTTGTAAGGTTTTAACGGGTCGGGCTTGCGGCTTCCGGTATAGTGTTTGGGGCGAATGTAAGGACCAGAAGGGCTTAGGTCGGTAGGATTTCTACATCGTGCGGCCCTCACGAAAGCCAAAACGATGAATCCAAGCCTGTAAGCCTCAAAGCTCTAAACCAATATGGGGGTTTCCGCAAGAATAGTGGACCCCTAACATAGACTTGAAATATTCGGATTCCCTTATACAAGGAACCCCCAATAAGGTACCCCTAATTTCCGAAACCCCCCATATGGGCCCTTCCTCGGCGGGTCTGCGCCATGAAGCCCAAAGGTGGTCGGTTTTCTCCCCTCGGACCCATCAAGTCCAGGCCAAAGCAGCCATGAAGACATGGGAAGCAGATGCAAGGACCAACCAAGCTAGGAGCTTTAGGGCCTAGGGTTTAGGGGGTTTAGGGCCAAGGATTTAGGGGTCTAGGGTTTAGGGGGCCCAGGGTTTAGGGGATGGCGACAGATCGCACGCCCGTCGCAGTCTTCCGCCAAAATGCTGGCAATGTCTACTTGTAGCGCAGCCGAACATGGAGGAAGCCCTGACCAAGACAAAGCTGGAAACAAACGGTCCGACATATCGCGCATTTCCAGTACTGTACCTTCTTTGTCGGTTCTTGCTCTGAAAGTCTTTACATAGCTAAAAACCCTAAATACCCCTATTGGGATGTTCATAACAGTCCTTAAGTACTCTAATCCCTGCTAAGGACTGCTTGTATAAGGGGGAACATCCCAACTCTAAACCCCAAAACCCTAAAAACCCAAAACCCAAAACCCAAAACCCCAAAACCCCAAAAACCAAAACCCACAAAAACCAACAAACCCAAAACAAAACTCAAAAAACAAAAAAACCAAACAATACCCAAAAACCCAAGAAAAAAAACACACACACACACACACACACAACCAAAAACAAAAACACAACCCCCCAAAAACAACCTAAAAGCCCTAAACGCCCTACAAACCCTAAGAACCCTAAACCCTAACGAGGCCCAAGAAAAAGATACCCCTTGCGTGGCTTGGGTCCAGGCACCCACGCCGGGCCGACGCCAAAGAAGCCTAGCACCACCTTTGGCTCTTAGGGTTTCAAGGGCTTCGGGATTAGGGTTTAAGGGCTTAGAGGGTTCAGGATTTAGGGTTTCTAGGGCTTGGGGTTGAGAGTTTAGGAGGGTTCAGGGCTTAGGGCTTGGGGTTTAGCACTTAAAGCTTAGAGGGTTTGGGGTCTCAGGCTCTTTGGTTGGGAATCTCCTTGGGCTGCAAGGGTTTGCGGGCTTACAGGGCTCTGATCTGGGTGTCATACGGTCACTTCTCCAAAATTTATGGTCGGTTTGGGTTGGGGTTGCGATTCTAGAGTTGACTCCTCTTGTTTAGGGAATCTGTTCTGTTTTGGGGTTGCAATTCTAAAGTGGCCCCTTTTATTGTTGGGGTCCCCAGAAGGGGAGCATAATTTTGAGAACCGACCATATACTCTTTGAGTCTATTTTGGGAACCCCTCTAAACCTGTCATGTAATATAAGGGGGGGGAGACAAAGAGAGCCTCTTTACACGCCCAACCTTGCAACAACACTTTTGCATACCCCGCCTGAACCCCTCATCCCGAAACTGCCCTACAAACCCTAGAAATCACTCAACGGCAGGAAGTCCTCTGAAAACCCTTCGCGTGGGAAAGGGCAACCATATTAGGGTATGATTTTTGGCGGTTGGCTATATTGAAAGGTAACTGGAACCCAAGAAAAAAGGGCAAAAGGGGACCACTGGGCTCCCCCAAGTTTACAAACCCCAAAAAGCCGCGGTTTAGTGCTTAGGGCTTAGGGTTTAGGGTTGCGACTTTTGAGCTCCCCACGCCGGACATGGCGCCAAGGAGGACAAACCTCGCAAGTTGGAGATAGGGCTTCTACCCGACACAGAGAAACCTAGGAAGAAAAATGGGGTGCCCTTTTTCGTCTCGAGGGGCGTATATGGAAAGGACACCCCAATCCCCTAAACACACACACACGCACACTGCCAACCACAACACGAAAAAAAAATAAACGCCTTACCCCTCCCCCAAACCCTAAACCCTAAACCCTGAACCCTCAAAACCCTAAACCCTAAACAATAAAAACCCTCAAAAACCCTCAAAAACCCTCAAAACCCTCAAAACCCTCAAAACCCTCAAAACCCTCAAAACCCTCAAAACCCTCAAAACCCTCAAAACCCTAAAAACCCTAAAAACCCTAAAAACCATAAAAACCCTAAAAACCCTAAAAACTCTAAACCCTAACACACACACACACACTGACTGCCACCACAAAACCCAAAAAAACCCAAACGCCCTTTGAACAAACAAAAGCTCCCTTGGAGCCACCTTCTTAGCTGGTCCACCGGGGTGTTGTCGTATTCCAGCACGAGCCTCAAAACCCGGCAGGGTTTGAGAGCTCTTCGGGTTTTAGGGCTTTTGGGTTTTAAGGTTTAGGGTTTTGGGGTTGAGGGTGTTAGGGCTTGTAGGGTGTTAGGGCTTTAAGGTGTCGTGTTTTGGGTTTTAGGGTCTTTAAGGTTTCAGGGTTTTAGGGCTGTTAAGGTTTCAGGGTTTTGGGGTTGAGGGTTTTAGGGCTTGTAGGGTTTTAGGGGTTGTGGTTTTGAGGTTTTAGGGCTTTGGGGGGTTTTAATGTCAGGCCTTTGGGCCTCTGCGGTTGAGGTTGTTGATACGGGCATGGCCAAGAAGGATGCGGGTTCAATGAAACCCCAAGCCGGCAGTTTGGGGTTTTAGGGGTTTAGGGGTTTAGGGGTTTAGGGGTTCAGGGTTTTAGGGGTTTAGGTGCCATGAGGATTGTGGAGCGGAGACTCATGCCTTCAATGTTATTCTCTCTTTGGGTAGGAGGGGAGGGTGGGAGTCTTGGAATAGAGGGACAGGATCCATGATCCATACAGAGATCGTCTAGTCTTGTGGGAGAAGCAAAAAAAACACTCTGCAACCTGTGTCAACCACATGGCTTGGGCAGTCCTTAATAGGGCCCTTTTGTAACCCCCTATTCTATTCCCTACAAAGGACTGTCACTGTTAATAAAAGGGGGAACATCCCGAAACATGGCCTGTATTGCTGAGCCCGATCGCGCCGATGGGACAGAGGTGAGACCGTGACGGAGGCTGCACGATGCTGCACTGGAGCCTCTCAAGGCGCCAAGCGCCCAGTGTTTATGAAAGACCTGATGGGTAGTTCTCTAAACTAGGGTCCTTTTATTGAATCCACTAAAACATACGGCAACCGCAGATTAAGGACCCGAAAAAGAGACCCTAAATTAGAAAGCTACCCACATAAGCTGGTAAAAGCCCTAAACCCAACGGCACTCGTGGCTCGCGAGCCAAGGCGTGACTCGCCTGGAGACGCCAGAGGCAAGCTGCGCAGTCCACTTTCGCCGCCGCAGCAGCTGCGAATGGTTCAAGCGCCGTATCCCATCTTCTACCCTAAACCCTAAACCCTAAACCCTAAACCCTAAACCCTAAACCCTCACCCCTCTACTTCAGACCAGCTTTCTGGAGGACTACCTCCGCGGCAGCTGCAGGTGCCAGCTGCACGTCCCAGCCGCGGCCGGAAAATCTCCTTGCCGCCAGAGATAACAGACCTTTTGTATTCTGGGGATCTGCAAATCGCTGGTTCACCATGCTTGTCAGCTCTGGGTCACCAGAGCCCATGGCAGCAGCCCAGGCTTGTCGGCTAACACATGCACCGGCTTGCAACATCAGTCGCACGACGTCGATGTGACCACCGGCACATGCCCCCTCAAGTGCACCAACAGCAGCCCAGGATTCGGTAGCCCATGACGGCGTCTCCGCGTCCTTGCGCTCCAAGAGCAAGCGCACGATGTCGAAGTGGCCATGCCCGCACGCGGCATTCAGACCTCCCCAGATGTGTTCCAGGTACAAACCGCTGTCTCTAGGGCCATTTTCATCACCAGCGAACTCCAGCAGAAAGCGCACCATGTCGATCTGACCTTCGCGACATGCGTTGCTCAGAGCGCCATCGACAATATATTGGGGCGGATCCCTGAAAACTGCAGCTTTCGCCAGGAAGCGCGCGAACTCGACATGACCAAGTCTCGCGGCCTCCTCCAGAGCGTCAAGCACATCTTCAGCCAGCACACCCGTTTCCAGCAGCCGGCCGGCCACCTTCACCTTACTGGGGGAATGAGGTACCCTATATCATCCCTTCAAGGGTATTTATAAGGGCCTCTAATAGTTCCCTCATTCCCTCCCGAATATAATCCCTTCAAGGGTATTTTAGAAGGGGCCTAGTTCCCTCATTCCCTGCCAACCAGCAGTTAAGTCACATCACCTTCCGCAGCCGCGTAGGAAGCAAGCTCCTGGGCAGCGTCCACCGGACTCGCGGGGACCATCAGCAACTCCAGCTCAGTGGGTGCCTTCAACCCTAAACCGTCTAAACCGTCTAAACCGTCTAAACCGTCTAAACCGTCTAAACCGTCTAAACCGTCTAAACCGTCTAAACCGTCTAAACCGTAAACCCTAAACCCTAAACCCTAAACCCTAAACCCTCAGCTCAGTGGGTGCAAGATGCCGGTGCCTTCAGCCTGGTGTCGTTGTCCAAAGCATTGCCCTCGTGCTTGAGCTGCTGAAAGCAGACCTGGGATGGCCCTCTTGGAACCCTCTGGGAAATATTCCTACCAGGGGTTTAGGGTTTAGGGTTTAGGGTTTAGGGAACTCTAATTACCTTCAGGTTAGTAGGAGGAACTACCCTTAAGTCCTAGGTATGACCCATACAAGCTGTAGGCAAAGAGGGTCCCAGGTAAATATGATCCTCTTAAACCCAATAGGAGAAAACACAAAATTACAATCCCAAGGGCGGACCTAGATACGGGAAAGCCATGCCTCGATCTTAAAAGCTCCTTCAAGGCACTCACGTCCTCAAGCCCTTCCAGCTCCTTCGTGGTCAGGGTCAGGAGCTCACTCCCGGTCAAGGCGTTCCGGATGTGGAGCATTGCTTACGGCCAAATGGCAACTTGCTAAGGGAAATTGCCCACAAGCTCTCTAGTACTAAGTGGGAGCCTTGTCTAAGTCTTGCATTGTACCCTACGCTGGAATAGAGATGGCATCTTTCTTAAAATCCGAGCGGAGCTCATCAGGAAAGCAATGGGTCATGCAGCGGTCATGCCACCTTCTTGCGCCAAGGCTTGCCGATGCCATGGGAAGTGGAACCCGAATCCCCCCTCCAAAGCAACCCTAAACCCTAAACCCTAAACCCTAAGCCCTAAACCCTAAACCCTAACCCATGAATCCTGAGCCAGCGTGTCTGACATGCCCTGACATCCCTAGACCCTAACACCTCTAAAGCCCTAAATCCCCTCAAACTTGGGATGTTCCCTCTTACAGTCCTGTATAGGGATCAAAACAGTACCCCCCACTAGGGGGAACATCCCCTAAACCCTAAACCCTAAACCCTAAACCCTAAACCCTAAACCCTAAACCCTCAACCCTCAACCCTCAACCCCAAACCCGAAACCCTAAACCCTAAACCCTACCTAAAACCTCTCCTTTGGGTCCCGGGCTTCGCCACGTCCTCCTCCGTTCGCGGCAAGTTGCCCGGGCCGAGCGTAGGGCCTGGCTTCCCCAAGTAGGGAGGAGTTTAGGGTTTAGGGCTAGGGTTTAGGGTTTAGGGTTGAGGGCTGAGGGCTGAGGGTTGAGGGTTGAGGGCAACACAGATTGGGGCAGAAGAGGTCGCAAGGTCTTAGGACTTTTCGGCTCCCTACGGTGTGTGGGGCTTGAAGCTCAGCTTACAACCGGCCTTGAAGAAATGCTCCCACAGTCTACATTTGCTTCAGAACCCCCCGCCCCGCCCTAAAACAAAAAAATAACAAATAGTCCCTTTATTATCCTTTTTGGGAAGAATATCTGAATCCTTTGAAAGGGTTTCTTAAGCAAATAGTAGGACCCTAAACCCCTACACCCCAGACCCTACACCCTAACATTCGTGATCGAAAAAAGTGGTGTGAGTGTGAGCAACGAAATGGGACCATTCTAGAGCCAAGAATTATTTGACCATTGACTGCCAAGGAACAACTCATCCAAGAGGCATTCGATCTTTTTCGGCATTTCGTTCGTGCGATGCTGTTCTATCTCAGGCGTGTACAAAAGACTTACTATGAGTGCGCTCGGGGGGGGTTAGGGTTTGAACGGTTTAGGGTTTCGGGTTTAGGGTTTAGGGTTTCGGGTTTAGGGCCTGGGGGTGGGGTTGGGGTGGTTGGGTTTAGGGGTTGGAGGGTTGGGGTTTACGGCCTTCAGGGTTAAGTGGGGCCTTATAAGGGCTTCGGATTTCGGAATGTTGGAGCATGGGGTCCAACTGCATGTGAGGAGACTGTCCTAGCCATTCGGCTGTGTGTTGCACAACCCTAGGCATTCAACAGCTGAGCTTGCACGGCACCGCTGTCACCACCGCGGGCGGCATTCCCCCAGGTCACAACAGACCCATTGCCCAGAATGGCAGCAAAAGCCATGCTGGTGCTTCGGATCTGCTGCACATCCTTCAGCTGAGCCTGCACAGCACTGCTGTCGCCACCACAGCCAGCAATGCCCCAGGTCACAACAGACCCATTGCCCAGAATGGCAGCAAAGGCCACGTCGGTACCTCGGATCTGCTGCACATCCTTCAGCTGATCCTGCACAGCACTGTGGTCGACACCAACGCCAGAAATGCCCCAGGTCACAACAGACCCATCGCCCAGAATGGCAGCAAAGGAGTTCGTGGTAGCTTGGATCTGCTGCACATCCTTCAGCTGATCCTGCACGGCACTGCTGTCGCCACCACCGCTAGGACTGCCCCAGGTCACAACAGACCCATCGCCCAGAATGGCAGCAAAAGCCATGCTGGTGCTTCGGATCTGCTGCACATCCTTCAGCTGAGCCTGCACAGCATTGCTGTCGCCACCACAGCCAGCAATGCCCCAGGTCACAACAGACCCATCGTCCCGAATGGCAGCAAAAGCCGCGGCGTTACCTCGGATCTGCCGCACGTCCTTCAGCTGATCCTGCACAGCACTGCTGTCGCCACCACCGCCAGAATTGCCCCAGGTCACAACAGACCCATCGCCCAGAATGGCAGCAAAGGCTTCCAAGGTAGCTTGAATCTGCTGCACATCCTTCAGCTGATCCTGCACAGCACTGCTGTCGCCACCACCGCCAGAACTGCCCCAGGTCACAACAGACCCGTCGCCCAGAATGGCAGCAAAGGCATCCAATGTAGCTTGGATCTGCTGCACATCCTTCAGCTGATCCTGCACGGCACTGCTGTCGCCACCAACGCAAGATATGCCCCAGGTCACAACAGACCCATCGCCCAGAATGGCAGCAAAGGCATTCATGGTACCTTGGATCTGCCGCACATCGATCAATTGATCTTGTACATGGCTGCTGTTGCCACCTTCGTCAGCCTTGCCCCAGGTCACAACAGACCCGTCACCCAGAATGGCAGCAAAAGCAGAATCGTTGCGGCAAACCTGAACCCTGCTGACCTTAAAGGTCAGCGTCTCGCCGCTACGCAAACCAGATTCCTCAAGCGTAGCTGCTCCGTCCAGAACGCTGCCGCAGGAGCCCACGAGTCTGCCCGCACCAGCCGCCAGAGCCTTCTGCGCTCTTCCCCGCAATGCTGCGACAGACTCGCCCGGTTCTGCTTCCAGCTGAACTGCTCTGCCACTCAGCAAACTCACCTGAATCGTAAAGGCCATGATGCTAGATAAGCAACCTCGACTGCTACCACGCATTCCTTAGCACTCTAGGGCTTAGGGTTTAAGGTTAGGGTTTAGGGTTTAGGGCTGCCTGATGTTGCGGGACCTGCAGTGGTGGGCTTACTCGCAGGGTTTGGAGGCAAGAGTCGGTCGAGTTGTCTGAGAGCCAGTGCGAGCAGAGTCGGCGCACACCCAGCAAGGCCTTGCTGAGTACCCTAGGCCAAGCAAGGTGAACCTTTGAGTTCTGGAAGGACAATATATAAATAAATAAATATATATATATATATATATCTCATATACATATATGTATATATGTACCCCGGAAGGTTAAAGGTTACCGTCTCAGGTACTAAGAAGGAAGGTCTTGTGCCTCTCTGGTACTCAAACCGAACATCCCTGGGGCGTTTAGTCGGGTTGAGGTTTAAATAGTAATTTTACTGGCTCTTGTATAGGGAATGTGGGAACGAAATAAACGTTTTGAGAGATTCCCTAAGGTATGACCCCGTAGAATCTTCACAATAGTGTTTCAAGGGGCATGAATTTGTGCAATGCTTGTAGGGCCTGTTTACAACCCCAAGTTTTAGCATCATTAGTATAAATAGTATCTCGGGCTCATGATAGTACTTTTGCCTGGGAGTGAAGAAGATGCTAAACACACAGTATAAAATAGGGGTGCTAAACGGGCTTGCAGAATCATTATGATTAATATTCTTATTCTTGTTATTATTGTTCTTGGTATTGAAATTGTCATGATTATTGATACTAGTATTCATCGCCCCTTTAAAGAACCAAAAGATACCTTTGATCCAAAAGATGACAGGGAATTCCAGGATTTAAAAGAATCTGGAAAGGATGGGATTCTTCTTGGCGTAAAATTATACCGTAAGAAATGCAAGAAGAGAATACCAATAAATATTGAATGTAGATGAAAAAGAGACCGAGGATGAAAGTAACAAACTCTTAGTGCCAACAATCTTTTCTCCCTTAAGTTTATTCCAGAGAAGATGTAAACCGCAGACCCGAAATCTCTTTTCTTAGCAGTTCCTGGTTTATAGTTGGGATAGTAATAAAAATTTAAAATTTTATTCTTATTGAGTTTAAGTACCCTTAAAAATGTAAAATGTTATCCCACTATGACAAAGGTTCGGGGGTTTCGGTTCAGGGTTTCAAGGGGGCGGTGCTCGGGAGCTTGCTTGCCTGGGACTTAAGGGTTGAAGGGCTTAGGGGGTATTTGGGTGACCCTAAACCCTAAACCCTAAACCCTAAACCCTAAGCCCTAAGCCCTAAACCCTCAACCCAAAACCCTCAACCCTCAACCCTAAACCCTCCAGCCGGTCTAAGGGCCTGCGACCGGCGCGGGCACACTTGGCTGCTCCAGCTTCAGGTTGCCCTCTGGCGTCATGACCTGGGAAAGGGTTTAGGGTTTAGGGTTTTTAGGGTTTAGGGTTTATTGTTTGGGGTTTAAGGTTTAGGGTTTGAGGTTGAGGGCTTGGGGCTTAGGGTGTTACAAGGGTTTGAGGTTTAGGGCTTAAGGTTTAGGGCTCGAAGCTCTAAACCATATAAAGCCCCCCAAATCCCTCACACATTCGCCACATCGCCACACTATCAGCCCCATCGCCCAAAATACGGACCCGATTGCGGGGTCCTTCTTGGTAAGGGATGGTTTAACCAAAATAGTCATTCTTATTTGGGCTGCGGCAAGTAGGTGCATCATTATAAGCTGTACACGATGGCACCCTCTAGTTTCCTGACAAGCCCCCTGGTCCAGCAGGTACTGGTCCCTCAAGACCTTGGTCCTTTGTAAGATTTCTGCAAGGTCAGTTGCTGCCCCCCCCCCCCCCCCCCCCCCCCCACAGAAAAAACAAATAAACACCTGAACCCTCAACCCTCAACCCTAACTGTCTCATTATGGACTCGAGAAGCAAGTTGGGAGCAAGCCGCTTCGGGAGCGAGGTTGCGAGGACTTGTGGGTTTAGGGGGCTTAGCTCATTATTGCAGCACCCCATGACAACCCCAAATGGTCAAAACTTTGGGGAAAGTCTATCCTAAGCCCTAAAACCTAAGCCCCAAGCCCTGAACACTAAACCCTAAACCCTAAACCCTAATTCCCACCATCGTAAACTCCCATATGTAAACTCCCTAAACCCGACTAAACATCCCGAAGTTCTGTCCCAGTTCAGCTGGGATGCGACAGCGCTGGCGTTTTGCCCCTCCGCAAGCTCCTGCGGCTCAGGGTTTAGGGGTTAAGGGGTTTAAAGCTTCGGGGTTAGGGCCCTAAACCCTAAACCCTAAACCCTAAACCCTAAACCCTAAACCCGGTTCAGGGCCGGCCAAAGCCGGACTTAGACGGCCAGATTGGCTTTTGCTTTTAGCTGCACTTGTCTTTAAACGCCAAAGGATTTGGGGTTAGGGTTTAGGGGACCCTGAGTACAGTTGTAAGGCTTGCCGAACATCTCAGTGGTAGGGGGCAGGTCTTGATGCAGCCTAAACCCTAAACCCTAAACCCTAAACCCTACACCCTAAACCCCAATCAAGCCCGAGTCGTTCCCTAAGTGTTGCCTCCCACCTCCTCGATTGCCTGCTATCTCTTTGGGGGGTTTAGGTGTTAGGGTCTAGGGACTAGGGTTTAGGGGTCGCTCCCCAAAGAAATTCCCCAAATTTGCTGGGTTTAGGGTATAACTAGTATAGGGTTTAGAGATATGTCTCTTCTTCTTCAGGGTTGGGGGTCAGGGCCTTGCAGGTTATGACCGGGTGCAGGGCTCGCTAGCGCCTGGCCTTCCCCAACCCCTCAACATCCAAAGAGACATCTACGCGCGGCAGCCCTCCCTGCAAAACTGACTCCTCTGTAAGCCCTAAACCCTTAGCCTCTCAAACCCCCAAACCTCAAACCTCAAACCCTAAACCCTAAACCCCCAGCCCCAAAGCCCCAAACCCTAAAAGACCCCAACCTGTAAAGCAGAGGCGCCTCAAGATCATGATCGGCTCGCTTGCCCAGCTCTCGCACCTGGAGCTCTGCTCCCGAAACAGGTGCGGGTTTAGGGTTTAGGGTTTAGGGTTGAGGGTTGAGGGTTGAGGGTTGAGGGTTGAGGGTTTTGGGTTTTGGGTTTGGGGCGGAGCATGACTTAAATGATTTTGATGTTTTGCAACAGGTATGAAAATGATGCTACTGAACAGTACTTGCCCATACCTAGCAGCACTACACCGTCAGGACAAACCCAAACCCCCTTCCCCACCCAGCAAAGGCAAACTAAGGCCGCATCATCGCCTAACCCCAAACCCTAAACCCTAAACCCTAAACCCTAAACCCTCAACCCTAAACCCTAAACCCCAAACCCTAAACCCTAAACCCAAAACCCAAAACCCTAAACCCTAAACCCTAAGACCGAAGGTGCGTTCCGCAACTTAAGGCAGGGTCCGGGCCGAACCCCACGTGATTCGGTTTTCGGGTTCAGGGTGCAATGTAGGAGCCTTGAGAAGAAGAAGAAGAAGAGGAAGAGGAAGAGGAAGGGGTTATTAGAGAATAATTATAGAGGGGCCAGAATTAAGGGGAAATTCTTCGAAATGCTTCTGGCCCCCTTTTATGACGGCCAACCATATAACCATCACTGAATCCACAGCTCCTTGAAAGCCAGATTGTCACACCAACATTCCCGAATTGGGGGTTTCCGAAATGGGGGTACCTTGTTGTAAGGGTTTAGGGTTTAGGGTTAACCCTAAACCCTAAACCCTACTACTTGGGAGGGCCCCTTGTTTTCGTAAGCCCCCAATTCGAGGCCTGCCGTGAGGACCTGAGACCCCGCGCCATCTGATCTCGCCACTGCATGAAGCCAGCGCAGCCGATCATTAACCTCGGCTTAAAGGGGTCTGAAGACCCTAGCCCAAACAAAGATAACCCTAAGCCCTAAACCCTAAACCCTAAACCCCTTTTATGGATAGTAGGATTCTATACAACCCAAGAAGTTCAAGGTCACCTACCCAGTCCCTAAGTCGGTGTTTTTTGGAAGGCAGCCTTTTGGCTGAGGGGCTGTTGCTGTTGGGTTGGGCTGAGGATTTGTGGACCCTTGTTGGGCTTAGGGTTTAGGGTTTAGGGTTTAGGGTTTAGGGTTTAGGGTTTAGTCCCACAAGGCACAGGCGACTGAGAGAGCTGCACTACTTGGAGGTTCAGGGCACTTAGAACCCCAAATTAAGATCTGTACGTTACAAGTAGCCTCAAGTAGCCTAAACCCTAAACCCTAAACCCTAGACCCTAAACCCTAAACCCTAAACCCTAAACCCTAAACCCTAAACCCTAAACCCTAAACCCTAAACCCTAAACCCTAAACCCTAAGTATTATTTGGGCGTTATACAAGTGCCCCATGAACCTCCAAGTAGGAGGACACACGCATCGCTGAGCTTCCCGACAGGCCATTGAGTCGCCGCAGGCGGGTGTAGCTTATCCGCGCGGAGAGCGCCTTTGGGAGGTTTAGGGTTTAGGGTTTAGGGTTTAGGGTTTAGGGTTTTAGGGTTTTAGGGTTTAGGGTTTAGGGTTTAGGGTTTAGGGTTTAGGGTTTAGGGTTTAGGGTTTAGGGTTTAGGGTGATCGCTTGTGTGGCAGCTGAGGAGCTTACGGCTTCGGAAGTATAGAAGGGCTTTAAGGCTGAGGGCCGAGCAGGCCCTTCTAAGGGTCCCTCCTTTAGTCCCTGAAGTGGGGTGCAGTGTACCCGCACACCCCGCAGAACCCCTGAGCCCGATCCCACCCAGGATTTTGCATAGGGCTATGAAGAACCTCGAGCCTCAGAGCCAAATCCTACCCTGTAAACCTTTTAAGAGGCCCCCCCCCCCCAAAAAAAAACCCTAAACCCTAAACCCTAAACCCTAAACCCTAAACCCTAAACCCTAAACCCCAAGCCCTAAACCCTAATCCTTGTGGCGGCTTGACCGCTGAGGCTCTGGGCGCCCGGCCGCCGCGCCCAACGCAGAGATGGTGCCGGAGGCCGCCAGGGCTGGTCGCGTTTTAGGGTTTAGGGTTTAGGGTTTAGGTTTTTCGGATTTAGGGTTAGGGTTTAAGGTCCGGGTTTAGGGTTTAGAATCCCGCGGCTTTGTGTGGCTTTTGTCATGGGTTTCCCTACTATACCCCCTGAATACTACCCCCCCTAGGTTCCCCACAGAATTAAGGCTGTTTAGGGATAGTTAAGCCTTGTTAAGTGGGAACCCAGCGGCTTCTCGGAAGCTAGCCAAGACCAAAATGCTGTCAGGCCAGCGAGTAGCGTGGTATTCAAGTAGATCAGATGTTTTCGTGACAGCTCGGGTTGGAAAGGGGTTGATTGAAGACGCTGAACTGGTTAAGGACCCAATGCAGGGGTGCAAGACTTCTGGGTCCTACCCTAAACCCTAAACCCTAAACCCTAAACCCTAAACCCTAAACCCTAAACCCTAAACCCTAAACCCTAAACCCTAAACCCTAAACCCTAAACCCTAAACCTAAACCCCAAACCCCAAACCCCGTTGGGTTTCAGCACTGGCTAATTGTCGGGTCGCAACTGGGCCTAGCATGGCATTCACATCGATGAGCTGATGAATGTTGTCTTCGGAGAAGGGCTCCTGCAGCGATTCTAGAGGGCAAACTATGGTTTACCGGTTAGGGTTTAGGGCAATGTAGATCCCCCAAAAAGTAGGATTCCCTTATAATAAGGACCCCAATAAGGAACCCGAAACCCCCACATAGGGCTCCGTAGTTAGTTTTCAGAGTTCTTGCTGTCAGGGTTCAAGAAGCCTTTGCCAGAGGCTGTGTGTCTTAATCTAGGCTTGTGGAGTTTGAACTTGGGGGTTTCAGGTTGATAGGTTTTCCACTCAGGCTTGTAAGGGCTTACAAGAGCCCAGAGCAAGCAGATGTGAGCAGGATTTGAGACACTCAAAGACTAGACCA
Source organism: Symbiodinium natans (assembly GCA_905221605.1). Classification (NCBI taxonomy): domain Eukaryota; class Dinophyceae; order Suessiales; family Symbiodiniaceae; genus Symbiodinium; species Symbiodinium natans. The sequence goes on along the minus strand of CAJNDS010002205.1, from coordinate 563,278 downwards.
GCGCGCGGTGTTGGCAGATACCCCCAAACAGCCCCCAGACCGCAAACATCCGCAAACTCAAACCCTAGCCCCAAGCTGCCAAACCCCTCAACTCGATAGTTCTAAACCCCTAAACCCTGAAACCCTAGACCCCCAAAAGCCCCAAACCCCAAGGCCTTGAAAGCCCAAACTTCAAAAAACCCGAGCCCCTAAGCCCCTTCGATCATTTCAAGCCATTGAAAGCCCCTCAAAACCCCAAACCCCCAAACCCTAAAACCCTCAGACCCTAAACCCTTGACCCTAAACCCTCAAACCCTAAATCCTCAACCCTAAATCACCCTTCTTTTCTCTCCAGAACAGCTGGGACTCCGTGCCGACGGGTCCGCAGCATACAAGGCCACAGACCTGGGGGTTCCTTTTTGTTTTTGTTGTTGCCGTTTTATGCTAATTGTAAGTATAAATATATAAAATTCTGATTAAGTT